>KV424555.1:0-131314 GCA_001632445.1 Peniophora sp. CONT
CGCGGTACAATTGGGGACAAACGACTATCGCCACAGCTCAGGCTGTCACATGCCTTAGTCAGCGCACGCGCGGCCCAGGCGCAGTGCCCAACCCCAATCACCTGTCTTCTTGCAACTGCGTTCACTTAAATAACGGTCGACGCACTCTAAATCAGATCGACGTCTCGTCAAGGCTGCGTGAGCCTCGCTTCTGCTGCTTATTCCATATTGGTCATGGCAGCTTCGGTACACCCGGCATAACACAGTGCCGCGCCTTCTTACTCTATAGTCTTGATGCCTTGCGATCTTGCCCGGATGTTGACATAGAGGCTCGGAGCAACACGTTCTTCACACATCATAAACTATACGCAAGATTCGAAAATGTCTGTTGAGAGGAGTCCGCAGAGAGAACACAGGGAACGAAGATCAGACCACCTCAGCCACCGTCACACTCGCGCTATCAGTCTCGCTCAGAGACGGAGGGGCGCGCGACCTTGCTTGATCTCGCTCTGCTTCGTCCGTCGAGCGAGTCTGCTCCCCCGGCGTCTCATTCTCATCCTCGTCCTTTGCCGCCACCACAATGCTCCTGAGTGCGAAGCTGGGACCGAAGCTGACGTCAAGTCTCCGAGGAACGTCTTGATGGTCCTCCTCGAGCCACCTAGGCCTGTGCGGTTGCGAACATGGTTCATCATCTTCGCTGCTGGGTCCTCCGGGTGGTATGGCGAAGCGTACGTCGCTTTGAGCTGCGGCTGAGTTGATGCTCCTCTCGAGGATAGCAAGACGGGCGGACACTAGGACGATGACGACGGTCGGATACATAGCCTGTAGAGTTTCCGCTGACTCGGAGGATCAATGTATTTTTGGAGTTTGGTACTCACATTGAGAGCCACTATGCAAGCTGACAACGTGATGAGCACCACGTGGATAGCTTGTGACGGTTCAGCGCTTTTAGCTCGTACTATTGTAGGTTCTGGGAGATTCAAGACGCCCCAACAGCTCTGCGCACACACTTCTTGGTATGCGTTGTCAAGCGATGAAGGGCAGCAACTCACAAGAATGGCTAAGTACGCGACTCCCGACTCGATTACAACCGTCAGCACCGCAAGGCTACGCCGTACATTCGACGGGCCCACAAATTCGCGGACGTCGCTCCAATGGAGCCTACCAAATGCAACATGTCATCATACCGCAGCGGAAAGAGCGATATAGTTCTCACTAACCAGGTTTTGTATCCGATCATGAGAGTAGAGAGAAGCTGTACAAAGGCGGCGATGAAGACAGCGACGGCCGTAAGTAAGATGTTACTGTCGAGTGAAATCTTGGCCTTTATGAACTCCACAGCTATCGCGATCCACAATGCTATAATATACACAATGATATTCCTAGGGCCTGTCACTGTAATCACATCGACTCACCGACTTCGGCTGAGACAATGAAGGTCGATAGAATGTATAGCCAACGCGGACGCCCCAAAATGGCATATGCTCGCCATAACGAAACAGCATCCCCCAGTATTAACTGCAACATTGAGCGTCTGGGCATACTCATTGCTCATAAGAGGTCAACTCACCATCAATGCCCGCGTCAGAAATTGCAGGTTCCCTAGGACATTGACTACGTCACTGACTTGTTGGTCATCTGGATCTGTGCCCCACCAAGCATTGTACGTCTCGGCCCAAAGTATGTACACGTTTATTAGCCAGTACAGGGTGAACATAAGAAACATTGCCATCGTAATGAAGACCATGAACCCTGAGGGAGGCATTGGCTTCCGGTCCACCCTTGAACATCCAGAGCATATAAACATTCGCGCAATAGATTGAGTATAAGGCTAGTCACTGACCATTTTCGGATGACGATATACCCGGTGAGAACGGTACACAGGGCTGCATGGCTTGCGTTTTAGCCAGAATTGACTATAAATCGCGGCAGCCTACCATGGAGGTAACTCTGCACGATCAACGGAATGCCTCGGGTGAAAATAAATTCCAAGAGCAACGCCACCCTCATATCCACAGGATCAGAATCGGACATGGTTGTTCTGAGGAAGGATTCACGCAGGTGCTGGAACTAAAATCTCTCACCTTGATCTTATATACACAAGAGTGGACATCGTGGCAACTGATCTGCATAGGAAGTCCTCCTTCCTCGATAGCATCTTTGTTCTCAAAGAGGGGGCGTAACTCGCATGGGGTGACACAGCCCATCGAATAAGGGCGCAACATCTCCACGTGAGACATGGTACTCAGTGCCTATGGCTGTACTGCCATATGCTACATCATAGCACAAAAGTTCTTACAATGTCTCCACTCCCAGAGGTGTTTTGTCACCGTTTGATCACAGTCGGCAGTTGATGATAACGCTTCTGCGCTATCTTCAGCGGGATGCTGCAGCCAAGAATTTCATCTTCACGCGTGCCGCCGTGCGCGCCTTCACAAGTGTGGCTAGCGTATGCCCTTGGTACGACCAAGATGTGAAGATATCACTCAAGCTGTCACCCAGTTGGTAATACCTATCCATGCACATCTAATGTTAGCAGTAGCCTCCCCTGTGCAGCAGACTCGGCGTCGCAGAACTCCACTTCTGGATGGGATGCGGGCTGTTGTCACATCTGACATAACAGGATAGGCACGTACCTGGGAACAGCGCGCAGATCCGTGTTCTGATATGCGGCTCCAAGAATTGTGTGTACATGAACAGACATGAACCGGTCAAGGACAGGCCCAAAATGTAGCTTAAATAAAGTAGTCAATCGCACAGATGAGAGCAAGGATACGCAACCACTTTATCGCCCTAAGCCTTTGTCAAAGGCGTGGAACGGCTAGATACCTTTTGTATGCGTGGTGGTCGGAAGCAAGCTTCCAGCAGCGCGCAGGGCAAGCCTTCGCATGTGTGGGAAGATGGCGCGGCCCGAGCTGCGCCGGTTGCGCGCGCTTACTCTGCGTCGCCATGCTCTTGTTTCGGAGCCGCGGTTACCACTGTTTGCCCATCTCTTTCTTATGCAACACGATGAAGTCTCCTGCGACGGTCCTGGATCGTCCCCTGCACCTTAAACTGCATGTCGTATAACTCATGTACCGGTCGCGCGTCTCTAGCGACTGGGCTGGATCGCCCGCACTGCAGGCTCTCGAGTACTATACAGAGAATCGTATGGGAGCACATCGGGAGCTACGGGATGGGTTTGGGAATTGCGCATACGCCCCCAGACGTAAGATGCCGGAGTGGCCACTGTTGATATTGTGTGGTGTACGCCATGTATGCAAACCTGCGCAGGAGGACACGCTCGATCCGGAAAATAGTGTTGGTCTCGCCGCACAAAACCAAGACCCATGAACACCCCGTATAATGTCGCCGCGAAGAAGAGTCTCCGGGCAATGGTCGCGCCTCCTGCGATACGCAGTAGCATATAATGAAACCATAGCCCATCTGAGCTAGCAACTGGACTCCGTGGAGCATGGCGCTCGCGCTCGCGCGAGTAGCACAGCACGTAACTGAGGAGGTGTGGATGTCAGATTGCAAACCCTGTAATCTGTAAGAAGATACCTATGAGTACGATGTTAGATCGAACTCTAACGATCGATGCCACATCGACAGCGGGAAATGTACAGGGCTGGAGAGCGATCATCTCGATCCTCAGGTGAAGCTCGAATACATCCTAGATGATGGCCTTTCCATTCGATCCTAACGTAGAGCCCTTCTCGTCGTCTTCAGCAATGGGCTCCCTTATACGAGCATCCAGTTCAATCGATAGCCCCGTTACTCCTTGCTGCGTGTCGTGTGGCGTATCATAGGCGGATCGCAACTCTCTCGATGCCGTAGCCATGCTTGTGGGTCCGACGAACAGCACAGTGCTCAACGCGTTTGTATCAGGTGCGAAAGTTTGTTCTAGAACTGAGCGTCTGAGCGTCACGATCACCACGATGGCGGTTGGATAGATCGCCTAAGAGCCCGCATGAGAAAACAAGGATAACAGTGTGTGAGAAGAACGTACTGCAATGGGTACCATGTAGTAATTGGACCAGTACGCTGCAGTGAGCAGTCCGCTTATGCCCGAGATGGATATTGCAACCCAAACCTGTAGAAGTATATGTATTAGCCGTAGTGCCGCCATATAAGTACGTAACCTGCTTACCCAGAGGATGGCGTACAGCAACCCAGATTCTGCCACTAGAACGCATAGCTCCGACGGCCTTCGTTTAGAACCTCGGAGGAACAAAAGGTCCTTGAAATCGTCCCAGGATACCCTACATATGGTGTAAAGACTTGTCGCTGCTCGAAAGACACGAACGTACCAGATTCTGCGCACCACCAGAACGGAGGCGAATACCTGGCCGGCCGCCGTGCATGCATATGCGGCAGGCCCGACACCTTTGATCAGAGAGTCGGCGAGGGAAAGAGTCGATCGAGGCACGTCGGGAAGATAGTTGGCTTCGGATACGATATTCAGAGCGTAAAGGCCTGGAGGGCGATCAGGCGCGGTAGTAGAAGAGTAGGGTTTGCGATACTGACCAAGTTCAACGAGTATCATGAGAACAGATGTACACAGCAGCCAGCGGGGACTGCCGAATAGGACGTAGGCCCTCCAGAGGGTGATAAGATCGTTAAGCGTGAACTGAGGGTACGTTAGTCGTGAATTTCCATGATGTGCGTCAAAGAACAAATGAGAAGCACGTACGATACAAAGGCAGAATATGTTTTGCGCAAACAACAGAACCCCGTGATTGGCCAGAAGGGCTGCGCGTATATTAAGATCTTGCGTAGGGTCTAGCTCCAGAGGGATAATTCGTGACAACTCGAGCCATAGAATGCGGATGTCAAGTGCCCAATACACCACCGCAAATGCGTACAAGATAAGGGCAACGCCCGGTGCTGATAATCTGCCCTTCAACGGAGTCGACCGTTGAGAGAGTTGCTGACAGACGAAGTATACTATGAGGCAAGTAAACACAGCTGTAGAGGTTCAGCGTCTATGCGCACTGCAAGTGAAGAGATACGCGTACCCATCAGGAATGTTTCCAGAAGCAAAGGAAATATGCGGTTCATGGTGATCGCCTGCAGGTCCCTGAGGGCCGCCTGACTTTGCAAGATGCTCTCGTTGTACGACATGGTCCCGATCCAGGCTTTGAGGTAGGTCGTTACAGACGGAGGGGTCGTATAGATTGCTAAAAGTCCGAGACCCCTGAAAGTCCAGGCTGACTTGTCCACCGTAGAATGGGTATCCCACGCAGCCCTTTCCCTGTTGACTGAAGCGAACTTCGCGCAGGACGTGTCGAAGCAGAAGCCACAAGGGAAGAAACAACGGAGACTAGTGCGAGATAAGTAGAATAGGAATGTGGGCGGCGGACCGCGCGATGGTGGTGGTCGAGTGGCAAGACGCGCGGGAAAACATTCAACGCGTTCGCTCTCCGTTGAACGTAAGGGTGCCTTAGGCTATTTACCGCGGGCCTCGACGGGCTTGATCCACGGAAGGCGCAATTTACTGACAGGCTCTGCGGCAGGCACTTTCGTCGATGAACACAGGGGGATGGAGGCACAGCAGCGTGCATGATGTCGCCGTAGATTGATTCGCTTGATGGCTTACACCGAGGAGCTTAATCGACACAGCAGTCTGCAGATAAACAGCTCTGTACAGTAAGAGCAGTCAAACACTAAGCTCATTGCTGGTGCTGGACGTAGGCCGATTGTTGCATCGTGGTGCAATCGTGATGAACGTCGAAGACAAGACGCGGTGCGTGCGCGAGTGAGCGCATGCCAAGCGCTGGGGGTGCCTTGTGGATGAACGTGGGTCCACCCGTCATGTCGTTGACCAGCCAAAACTGTACTCCAAGTGTAATATTGTGCATAACCCATGGGCTTGCAGTGCACGGTACGTATAGGAAGGATGCATATACAGCAAGAAGCATGCAAGATAAAGCAAGAAGCGCGCCAATGTGCCCTCAGCCTAAGTACTCGCACCCAGCGGCAAGAGAGCAGGCAAGTCATAACACAAGTGCAGGCCAAATGTGCAGATGTGAGCTAGGGTCCGCAACTTTGTATTGCGGTAGGTCTTTGTCCATTGAATCGGCTAGACATCTATTATACGCGTTGTGTTCGGAAGCAAGCTTCCAGCGTAGGGCGGTCATTTGCGTGTGCGAAGATGATGGCGCGACGTGTCGGTTGGCCGACGTGGATACTCTCAGTCTGCGCGACCTTGATGCTCTTGCCTCAGAACCACGATCACCATTCCTTGCACATCCTTCTCTTCGACCGCCAGATGAAGCCTCCTGGAGGGTTTTTGTTGGTTCTGGATCGTGTTTACATGCGGTGCATGCCCATTCAGCTGCACATCTTCTCGCAGACCTTGCATAAGTATCTGGCGGGGAGAGAATGGCCGTTCGCGAACACTGTAAGAAGGCAGTACCTATGTGTATGATGTGAGATCGAACGATACCTGCCGAATCGACATCGGGAAACGTACAGGGCCTTTGAGCGAGCGTCTCGGTTCCTTCCTAGATGATGGCCTTTTCATTCGATCCCAACGTCGAGTTCTTCACGTCGTCTTCAACAATGTGCTCCCTCCTACGAGTATCCGGCTCATTCGACAGCCTCATGCCACTCTTCTGCGTAGCGTGCTGCGCGTCATAGGCGGATGGCGACTCTCTCGATGCAGTAGCCATGCTTGTGGGTCCGACGAATAGCACGAGGTTCAACGCGTTTGTATCATGAGCGAAACTTTGCTCCAGAATGGAGCATCTAAGCGCCACGATCACCACGATGGCAGTCGGATAGATCGCCTAAGAGCACCGCATGAGAAAGGAAGAAAAGTACCATGTAAGACAGACGTACTGCAATCGGCACCATGTAGTAATTGGACCAGTACGCTGCCGGAAGCAGTCCGCTTATGCCTGAGATGGACAATGCGACCCAAACCAGAGGTGTATGTATCAGCCATAGATAGGGCACCGTATAGGCACTTTATCTGCTCACCCAAAGTATAGTGTACACCAGCCCGGATTCTGCCACTAGTATGCATAGCTCCGACGGTCTTCGTTTTGGATCTCGGAGGGATAAAAGATCCTTGAAATCTCCCCAGGATACCCTGCACAACGTGTGAAGACTTGTCTTTACTCCAAAGACACGAACGTACCAGATTCTGCGCACCAAAAGAACGGAGGCAAAAAGCTGGCCTGCGGCCGTGCATGCATATGCGGCAGGCCCGACACCTTTGATCAGAGAGTCGGCGAGAGAAAGAGTCGACTGGGGCACGTTGGAAAGATAGTTGACTTCGGATACGATATTTAGAGCGTAAAGAACTGGAAGACAATTAGGCGCGGTAGTGGAAGGGTATTTCTCGGTACTGACCAAGTTCAGTGAGTATTATCAGAATAGATGCACACAGCAACCAGCGAGGACGACCGAATAGGACATAGGTCCTCCAGAGTGTGATAAGATCGTTGAGCGTGAACTGAGGGTGCATTGGCCGTGAATATCCATGTTGCGTGTCAAAGGACAAGTGGGAAGCACCTACGATACAAAGACAGAATACGTTTTGCGCAAACAACAATACACCGTGATTGGCCTGAAGGGCTGCGCGGATGTCAAGATCTTGCGTAGGATCCAACTCCAGAGGGATAATCCGGGACAGCTCGAGCCATAGAATGCGGATGTCGAGTGCCCAATACGCCACAGCAAATGCGTAAAGCATAAGGGCAATACCCGGCGCAGATAGCCTACCCTTCAACGAAGTCGACCGCTGGAAAAGTTGCTGCCAGACGAAGTACGTTATGAGGCAAGTAAACACAGCTGTGGAGGCTAAGCGTCTGTGCGCACTGCAAGGGGAGAGATGTGCGTACCCATCAGAAATGTTTCCAGAAGCAGCGGAAATATGCGATCCATGGTGATCGCCTGCAGGTCCCTGAGGGCTGCCTGACGTTGCACGATGCTCTCGTTGTACGACATGGTCAAAAATGAGGCTCTGCAGTAAATCGTTACAGACGGAGGGTTCGTCTAAAGGACTAGAAGGTCGCGAATCCTGTCCACACAAGTCCACTTGTCCACCGGGTGGATTTGCCACGCAACCCAGCTTTGTACTTTTCTCACTCAACTAGTTACGCGAACGTGAGACCTTGCAAAGCAGAAGCCTCCAGGGAAGAAATATTAGTGTGAGAAGGACAGAATCGCAATGTGAGCGACGGACCGTGCGTTAGTTGTGGTCGAGTGGCAAGAACGCGCGCAAAGCGTTCAGCGCACTGAGGCTTAGGTCTTAAATAAGTGTTGTACCACGGAGTTCGATCAACTGATTATCAGGCAGGCACCCTCGTTGATGAGGAAAAGAGGTGGCAATAGGCACAGCAGCGTACATCATGCCGAAGTCTAATTCGCTTGGTGGCTTACATTGAGGAGCTTGTGGCCGCCTGCGAAGTCGACACACTCCGTGATGGCCGACAGAAAAGGGTGCAGGTTGTGACCTTATATGGTGCTCCGGAACGTACGACCAAGACAGACAGCAGATTCACAGACAGAGTAGACTGGCATCTAAAGGGATTCTGATGCGCTATGATGATCTCTGAGCGGAAGGCAATCCAGGTATTTAGCCAGGCATCCATTGTGTGTTCAAGGTCATCCCATGGCCCAAGAATGTGTGGTGTAATTGATTCCACTAGCGACAGAATGTTGACACTGTGACACGTTTCAGATGATATGTTGCCGGTTTGAGGTTGTAGATGATCACGTATTGCTTAAACGCGCCGCGACCCTTGATGTCGTCGCAAGGCGTACACCTGCCACGATATGTCGTAGGCCACGCTGCCTTCCTTGACTTGAAGAAAAGCTACGTTCGCCAGCGCAGTAGACTGGCATATTATTGGGCGCAAAGCTCTTCCGTAACTCTCAAGCCCAGCCTATACCCCGTATTATTGCAGTCGGTGAAGTCATCCTCGGGTGGGCGAGTACGTTAGCGACAAACAGCAGCGGCAGATTGCACAGCAGTGGCGGACACGTGTGGGTATCTTTAAGATTCCGGCGGCACTTGTATCAAAGACCCGAGATGTTCAACAGGAAGGTTGGAATGAAGCGTGGCACGGGAACCGCCCCGTTGAATATCGATCTCCGTAGCGCGCAGATTCAGACTGAAGTTCTTCACTCTGGTCATGAAAGTGATGGTTGGTTGCAATAGTATGCTTTGATGCACTGTGGACAGTATAGAGGTCTGGGGATACCGATTGTTGCATCGCGATGAACGTCGAAGACAGGACGCGGTGCGCGCGCGACTCGCGAGCGTCGCTTGCCACATCGCTTGTGGTGCCATGTGGATGGACATGAGTCCACCCGTCACATCGTTGATCAGCCAGAACTCGTACTCCAGGTGTAATATCGTGCATCACCCATGGGCTTGTAGTGTATGGTAGGTATAGTAATGACGTATATACAGCAAGAAACATGCGAAGACGCAGCAAGAAGTGCGCCAATGCGCCCTCAGTCTGATCGAGCTCAGCGGCACTGAGCGAGCAATCAAGTCATAACACAAGTACAGGCTGAATTAGAGAATAGACCGCACTTTACTGCAGCTACGTCCATTAGCCAGAAGCTCCTCCATCGGGGTCATCCCTATTCCATTCACCCTCTGGATCCCGCCCCTCCCACATCCTTCCCCCATTCTCGCGTTCCTCCCACATCCTCAACCCCGCTTCATCCCACTCCTTCCCCCTCAGATCCCCCTTCTCACGATAGACATCCCCCACTTCCCCTCTAACTTCCGGTGGAACGTAATTATTCGTGACGGGATGCTTGAAGTCCGGATTGTACCGATACTGCGCGCCATATTCAAGCTCCTTCATAAGTCTTGTAGGCGCATTGCGCACGTCGAGCGGTACGGGGAGCGTCATATCGCGTTTCGCCAGTGCAGCAGCACGATTGTAGGCTTCGTAAGCGCGGATGTCTTTGGGTGCTGTTGCGAGGTAGGAGACGGCGTGGGCGAGGTTGATGCGGCATTCAGGTATGCCTATTCGTTCGCAGGCTTGGAAGGTGGCCATTGCGAGTGGCAGGGCTTGTGGGTCTGCGAGTCCGATGTCTTCGCTAGCCATCACGACTACCCTACATTTACATTCACCGTCAGTGCCCTTGATACGTGAGTAAACCCGGGGAAGATGACACACCGTCTTGCCACATAAAGCGGATCCTCGCCCGCCTCGAGCATCCGCGCGAGCCAATACATCGCTGCACCGGGCTGTGACCCACGCACAGACTTATGTAGAGCACTGATAAGATCGTATCTATGCTCAATCGATCAGCCTGCCATCTTGTAGGTGTTGGATGCGACACGTACCGGTCATCGCCTGAACGGTCATGTCTTGTCGACACGCTTGCGCGAAGTTGTTCGAGTAACGAGGATGTCGGGAATGTTGAAGGCGGAGGCGCGGTCAGGACTGAAAGGAATACATCAACACTGCACGACGTATCTGTGCGGCAAACTGCATACCAAGTTCGAGTAGCCCGAGCGCCGTACGCGCATCTCCCGCCGCTAGTGCCGCGAGTGTGCGCAACACGCGCGGCGTCGTGTGCGGGTAAGAACCATGCAACGGGGTCGTGTCGTCCTCCTCGTCCTTCTGAGGCTGACTGGAGGAGATAGCGGTATCCTGTGGGGGCACAAGGGTCTGCGATGAGCTCGGTTCATGTGCGGGCTGGCTTGACGACGGTCCCGCTTCAGGCTGGCTCGCTAAGAATGGATCCTGACTTGATGATCCCGCTTGGCTCGACGGTAGTACGCCGTTATTCACCAGTGCGAGTTCGGCTTCGATGTCAGGATGTTCATCGGCGACAACTCTCGCCACAGCCTTCCTCAACACCTCCATAACATCATCTTCCTCCAGCCTACGCAGCACAAACACGCGCATACGCGAGAGCAACGCGCCCGTCAACTTGAAAGACGGGTTCTCCGTTGTGGCACCGATGAGCTACGCAGGGACGGGATGAGCATCGTGATTGCATGTAGGCGAAGGTGCGTGAAAGTTACCTGGACGTGTCCATGTTCGAGGTACGGTAGGAAGACATCCTGTGGGGCGCGTCAGATCTGGTGGTAGGACGGGAGCGAACTGTGGGTAAGAGACGAGGGTCCAGAGCATGACGCAGGACGACAAGGGACCTCGATGAGGAGCATCCCGCATTCGATGAGGAGTATCTCCCGCAACCGATGGGGAGCACCGTTCACCAACGATGTTCGCTGATATCAAGATACCCCGACGTCTTGGCTGACGTCGCCTGGCGCAGGCAAGATGCGATGAGGCGGACGACAAGAACATACCTGCTGCGCGCGCGTGAAGCGGTGGATCTCGTCGAGAAAGACGATGGTGCGACTGTTGGAGCAAAAGGTCGTCAGTCAACGCTTGTTCGACTGTTCATCAGACATGAAGGGGTTGGGCAACGATAACGAATATCGATAGTTGTGCACTGCAATGCACATACAGTCGCGTCCAAGAGCGTGCGTGTATGCAGGCCGTAAAGGGCGTGTAGACATGACACGACTGAAAGGGCTGGAGGGGGATGCGAGGAGCGCGCCCATGCGCGCACACAGTGCGCCTCTGAGCGCACACGCGGCGCGCCAACTGTGACTGCGCCGGAGCGGAGATCAGATCGGGCTCACGGGCGCGTCCAGAGTCTCCCACGCTTGGCACGACCGTCGCCCACGCGAAGTTCAAGTCGAAGAGAAGAATAAGGGCGCGCGGGGCCGAGGATAGAACAAGCAGGATGTCGCCATGTACAAGCGCTTCTCGAAAAGGAAGAAGGAATCGCAACGAGAGAAAGAGAAGGAGAGGCCAAGTAGGCAAGGAAACGCGAAAAACTTCAACGCACCGGCCTGTGAGTTGTAGCACGTTCTTGGCCTCGTCGAATATGGGTCGGACGTCGTTTATGCCGGCGGATGTCGCGCTGAGTTCTTTGAAGGCTGCGCCCGATGCCTGCGCGAATAGGCGCGCGAGTGTGGTTTTGCCGCACCTGTGGCACGAGTTGACAGCAAATCAGCTTCTATTTCATGTACAGAGACAGACGCTGTGAAGTTCGGGTCCGACGGCATATACGCGACGCGGCGGTACAGTGTAGACGCTGAGAGAGTGAACAAGATCGGAGAGTCGGAGAGCGCGGCATGGAAGCTCGGGGTACACGGTATGCGCGTGAAGCACAGTCTGATGTTTACCAAGACCAATGGACGTACCCCGGAGGACCCCAAAAGATACAAGATCCTATACCGGCGCCGGCGCGCAGCTGCGACAGAAGTAGCGAGTTTGGACCGGTGAGTTGAGGTTGTCCGACGACGTCTGCCAGAGCGCGAGGGCGGAGGCGCTCGGCGAGCGGAGCCGCGGCAGAAAGGCGTCCGGAAATACTGGATCCCGAGACTACCGCATTGGGCTTGGACTTTACGGGAGTGTTGGAAGAGGGTCGCGGCTTCTTTGGTTGCGGCGAAGGCTGCGGGGGCGGGTCGGGTGCGCGCCGCTTAGGGTTGTTCGATTTCAGAAACAAAGGGGCGATGTCCTTGCAGTTGTTGTCCAAGTGGCTGTTGATAGCCTGTTCGTCTTACATGGCAGATATGCTCAGATCATTGCTATCTCATGTTTAAAGCCAAGAAATGATAAGCACCTATACTGCGGGAGCACACGGGGCTTTTGTGCGATGAGCTAAGGGGTCGGACTCTGGAGCGGCGGCGGATGCGCACCAAATTACGGTGGGCATGATGTGCTGACGCGAAACACGATGGTTCCGACTCTTAAAGCCGGGTGCCCTTACGATTTGGCGCTCCTGCTCTGACGATACCCACTCACGAAGCTACTTTCGCAGCCACAGCCAGGTCGTGTTCAAGAAGAGAAGAACAATAGGTGCGCGAGCGCTTTTGTCCTCCGCGCGGATCGTCGGCGCGTGGCGCGTGGTGGTTATACAAAGACTCACGCTGATGCCATTCTAGGATTTCCTGTTTCCTCCCCTCACCCTCTTCCGCACGATGATAGACTCAGTCGCCTGGCTGCGACGCCCAACACTCGCACTGCTCGCCGTCCTCGCGAGCGTCCCCTTGTGCACCGCGCACATAGACTCCTTATCGACGTCTTCCGTATCTTATTGCGCACCGCCAGAATCCATCCTCATCCAGCAATTCGACGTCACATACTTCCGAAACAACAACTCGGTCGCCTTCAACATCTCGGCAGCTTCCGTGCAGACAAATGTCAGCGTCCGCGCCAACCTTGCGCTCGACGACTACGGCTCGTCGCCCGTGAATGTCACGCTCGACCTCTGCTCACTGCTCGACTCGGTCTTGTGCCCGCTGCCGCTCTACAATTTTGTCGGTTACGACGTCATACCGCTACCTGACAGCATCGATCTCTCCAGCCTGATTCCCCCCATCGCATATGTTATTCCCGACTTTGAGGCAGTCGCTCAGCTCTCGCTCTACGACGTCGACACTGGCGAGCTCAAAGCCTGTATCCAGGCCACGCTCACCAATGGGTGGAGCATGCACCAACCTGCTGTCGTTGCTGCAACGGCCGCACTTGCAGGCGCATCTTTCCTCAACGCATTCGTGCAATCTCTTATATTGCCCGCATTTGCAACCCTCGCGCCTGCACGGTTTCTCGACCTGGTCAGCTTATACCAGCTTGTTGCGGCGTCTGCCCTTCTCAACCTCAATTATCCCGTGGTCTACCGCGCGTTTGCATTAAACTTCTCGTGGGCGTTTGGCTTGTTCGGAATGAAGCCCACGAGCGGTTTCGAGAAGTCCATCGATAGGATGCGTAACTTGACCGGCGGAACAGTCTCGCAAGATGCCGTTGGTGGTGCCACCGCCCTCGTCAACCGCGTACTCTCGCCGTACAACCTCGTACCAACGGAGTCGTCTTCCTCGGACTCGAACCCCACGATGCTGCGCAGGGATACAGACCCGCTGACGGATTTGTTCGTACGCGGTGCAAACGCGCTAGCACGGCACGTCCGGGAGAGCTTGACCAAGCGCGATGACTCCGACGTTAGCGTCGCGGCCGTCACACCCGGAAGTTCTAACACGCTTCAGGCGGGCATACCCATATTCGCCGAAAGTATCAATATCGCGACGGGAAACGCTTTTACCACGGCATTCTTAATTGCGCTTATTCTCCTCGCCATTTCGCTGGGAGTTCTGGCTCTTGCGTCTGGCATCGTCTTCTTGCTCGCCCGTCGCGACGGCAAGGTTGGCGCATGGGCTCGTGCGCAGTGGGACCACCAACAGAGCTGGAGCAAGGCGTGGCTTTTGCGTGTGGTGCGTTTATCGGTCCATCTTGATCGCACGTTTCGGGGTGCTGATGTTTGTTTGATGACACAGGCTTTGTTGTGCATGCTCCCGCTCCTCACGCTCGGGCTGTACCAGTGGACGCTCGCGGATTCATGGTTGGCAGACCTCCTCGCGGCTATTACGACCATCGTGCTGTTCCCTGGCCTCGCGTACGCTGCGTTCCTCGTGATCCGCCACCGTCGCGCATTCGCCGAGTCTAACACCGTTGGTCCTTTGGACGTGATACCCTCGCTCTCTCCGCTATACGCACAGTATACCCCGCGGAGATACTACGCTTTCCTCCCCGGCCTCGTCGCGGTTTTACTTCGCTCGCTTTTCACCGCCTTCGCTCCACGCGCGCCTGCAGCTCAGATTGGGCTGATCCTTGCGACGGAAACACTTCTTTTCATCGCTACCGTTGTCCTTCGCCCCAACCGGACGAAGCGCGCAGATGCAGTCTCGATATACCTCTGCGTTACTCGCCTGGCATGCACGGCCGCCAGCGTCATCTTCCTCACCAACCTCGGCATCAAGCCTATCCCGCGTGTTGCCGTCGGCATCGTGTGCGCCGTCATCTGGAGCCTTGCTGTCGTCGTATTGTTCTTCAACTTGTTGTGCAACATCGGCCTAGGCGCATTGTGGAGGAGATGGAGGCACGGGACCGCATTCGGCTCTACGTCGAGCGCGAGCAGCGAGCCACAGACGAGGAGCACGAGCCTGGACGAGAAGTTGGACGAGAAAGGCAGGATAGCTGTCTTGGAGAAGGAGCGGTCCGCATCAGCGTCTTCATCTTCCGGGGCCTCATCGCCGGCACCTTCTGTTCTGTACGGCCGCGCATCGGCACCAACGCCAGACCGCCACGGCGTGCTCGACCCGTCCGTCAAGCAGACGTACCCTGCAGTGACGCCCGCGACAACGTTCGCGGAACCGCCCACTGCTAGCACGTTGAGCAGTTATGGGGTGCAGGTGCCGAGTAAATGGTCGAGGAGACCGAGTGATGGGTTCAGTGACAGTGCGTATGGAGGGAGCGTGAGCTCGCCGAGTTCGCCGGGACATTTTGTGGGCGGGGCTACGCCGCCTAGTGCGGGGCATCTGGACGCTGTTCAGGAGCACCGTGCGGTATAGGCTTGCCCCTGCCTCGACTCTGTCTTCCCCGCATTCATCTGCTCTGCTCGATTCGTACTGCATCTCGTCCCTTCGCATCGCCTCGTCCCGCCTCGCTCGCATCTCACCGTCTCGTCTCCAGCACTTGCACTCAACCCCATCCCGGCCCTCTTCACATTCACTGAACTGTATCGACTAGAAATCTTTGAGAACTTGTCCATTCCACAACCACACTCTCTGACCCTCTGACATAGTGTACATATCGCATTTAGAAATGCCCGGCGCACATCGCTCTGTCCTCCATCCTCCTCATTCAACCTCCGCGTGCCATATCCCACCATCCTCGGACCGTTCGATCTGACACTCATAACCTCCATCGCTAGACTACCCTCTGCATGATTCACCCTTTGGATGTACATACCAACGCGCCACGACCATGTTCATGACCCTATTCCTCTCACCCTTCTTGCTTACTTACATGCTCTTTTTACCATTTTAGTGTTTCTGCATCTTTCCGCACGTAGCATTTGTTTGTGATCTTTGTTTATAGTTATTCGCGGAGCGTCGAGATTGTTTATATCATCGTGTTTGAAGAGGATACTCAGATTGATCGAGTTTTTGAAGGATAAGCGGCTGCGAGATGGGGATGGGCGATGCGAGGGGTGTAGACTTATGCTACAAGGTCGATGTTGAATGCAGTATGCGTTGTGTGAGCGTGTGGTGGTCGGTGAGGTCGCTGGACGGCGCCCTGTGGTAATAGTAATAGACGGCCGTGGTTTCCGCCAGTCGACTCGAGCGCGGCATGCCGCCTACGCTGAGTCTCGTTCTCCTGCACCCTCCCCCCTTCTCCCGTGTTGGCTTCATCCCGAACGCTCTATCGATCAAGAACACGTCCGTCACCAAGTTTCCTTTCCCTCTCAGCCCCTCTTTTTCCTCTCCATCCATGTCCAAATCCGGCCATACAGGCCCATACACGTCACAGACACGCGCGATTTTCCGGCCCGCCAATCGCCGCTGCAGAGCGCGCGCGTTGAACGCGATTCTGAGGCATCTTGTTCTCGTCCTGTCTCCTTCGCAGACCTTATGAACAGTTCTCGCCTAAAACTCTGTGGCCTGTTGCCGACTTGCCTTGTACACTTGCGCTCAAACATAGAGGTGGCGCGCGAGGACATAACGATGTGAGATCTACGCAGGCGCATTGGCCTCTGGGTCTTTCTGGACCGCCGACCGATGGAACTGGACTCACGGAGCTCGATGCGGAGGAGCGAGCGTTGTGGGGACATCAGGGCAAGGGGATGGATATGGTGTTGAGGGCACTAGAGAGGCCGTGCTTGGCGATTTGGACGGGCGGGCGAAGAGCTCTAATGCTCGGAGGGTTGAGTTGTTCATGATAGTCTTCTTCCCTGTTATGCAAGCTGGATTGAACATTGAAGTCCTGGCTCTACCTCGAAGCATGGGTAGTTGAAAGCTGTGCAGGGGCTACGCTTTGTCAAGTATAGGACGGATCTGTAGCTCACTTCAGCAGGCGCAAAGCTGACATCGCTCGTGCGCATACTTACTACATGGCCTGTCGCGCAACAACGGCCATTATACTCCACTCACTGATCCTGAATCTGTATTCAAACCCCATGAAGTTGGAACAGTTGACAGTTGTCGTCGCCTTGCGTATACGATCTTGCGCCTTTGTTCTGCCGTCCCTGTGCCATGATCCGAGGCGAGCATCAAGATGCAACGAACCCTCGCGAGCATTGTACCCAATGGACCGCATGTGGCACTCCGTGGAGCCATTCGTATCAACTAGGGGGTACTCATAACGCTATCTATTGACCATGAAGATGACCACTCTACCATGAGGCTCCAAACCCTTGTAACTGCCTCAAGTTCATCCAGTGCCGACAAGTTGATAATCGCGTTCTGACCCGCTCTCATTTTCTTTGTGACCAGCTCATGATGGTGGAGCTGGGCTTCTTTGTTGATTTAGTGTTGTTGCAGTTCTCTTCGCGCTCAACTTCACGCGCAATTGAGTTTACTAGTTCACTGCCCTCATACAAGAGAGGATGGAACTGTCGCGGTAGGACATGCACTGAAATCTCATCTTTCCGTTCGACTCATCTTTCCGTTCGACATGGCAACTGTGACCTCGGCAGCCAAGCTCGAGGGGGTCTCTTCTATCGTTGTATACCACGCCCTCCCATTGCTACTGGAAACATTTCTCTATGGTGCGCGCACTCGCACGCTGCTATGATGTGTTCTAACCTTGAGATGTTACAGCTCTGTATATTGTACTGACGGTGTATTTCATTTACCAAAGATGGTGCGCTGCTTACCACCCTCATGTCCCATCCGCGACTGATGACTCGATGGCACAGGATAGATCGGAAGACGTCTCCGTTCTCCACATCCGTGCTCCTGGTGACGCTCGCGATGTTTACCTTCTTCTCCTTGTACTGGGCGGTCGATGTTTATCTGCTGTGGGCAACTACATATGACCACGCGAACATGATGGTGTTGTACTCTCTCCACGGCATCGCCACTCCTTGGCCTGTGCCTTTAGTTGCCCAGCAAGTTTCACAATACTCAGTGGTGAGACCCCATCCCAACACTACCACCTGAAGTTTGATAACACTCGAAGATTGTGCTTGGAGATATTGTATCACTTTGGCGAGCATATGCCATCTTCGGACGACAATGGTGGCTCCTACTTCTTTCCCTGGGCATCGCCATCGCTGAGAATGGCAAGTATATCGACCACGGCCTCGCATATGCACTTCTGTAATACTGATATGCTGGTTTGCAGGTATCTACGTCTCTGTCTGTGTAGAGACGATAAAGGAAATCCAACAGGCGCACTCTATTGACGGAGTTTACTATGATTTTTACACAAGACTCTCTACCTCCTTCGTCGTGGCCGCCAATATCCTTACTGGTTGCTCGCAACTGCTATCGACACTGCTCATCGCGTACAAAGCCTGGTATGTTGCACCAGTCATTCAACCCTGCTTGGCCTATACTAACGCACTTGCACTCCAGGGTTCACTGGAGAGACATCCGCGAATTCGCGCATCACAACCAGATTCAGCACAGTATCGCATTGCTGCTTGTTATGATTGAATCAGGAGTCGTGTATTTGGCGCTGCTCGTGGGTGGTCCCATCTCCCTTGCTGCTATTATTTCTGAAACTCAGGATAGCTTTGGTATGGTGCCATCAACCTCTTCGGCAGACATGGTTCTCTGGTATCAACAACAGTGTTCTTTTACATGACACCACTCATAGTACGTGAGCACGTGTTGACCCTACCGCTCTCTCTGAGCTGGCGACCTAGGCGATGTACCCGACGCTGGTCGTCGTTCTCGTGACTAGTCGCCGCTCAGTACTTGAGCGCGGTATCGCATCAGGTGGACAACCGAGCAACCTGCACATCCCTAGCCTGCATTCAGTCCACATCATCGAGCCCGATCCCGCTCCCGGCGTCGAGACAGGTCTCGTCAACTATGGAGCCAGACAGCAAATGGCTCAACAGTCAGAGGAGAACTTCGCATACTCCGTCAGACCACTTGCGCCAAGCCCAAGCTCCGGCAAGAATAACGAGCAGTCACTGCGACGATTCTCCGAGAGTGAGCTGCCGGAATAGAGTAACCTCATCTCATTCCCGAGTATTCTAGTCATCGATTAGTTGTTAGACCCCATGCTCGAGAGCTTGAGCGGAGGGTGTGAGCATCCGCGAGTATACTAGCTTGTTGCGCCTGTTGCTTGTGCGAACACAACTTATGATACATTGGAACAAGATCACACCTGAATGGTGCCCTTCAGGCTTCAGCGAATTGCCATTTTCAGCGCCGCTCAAAGCGGGCACAGATCCGGCGCCAATGTGCGAGCGAACGTCGTTGATGCTGATATGACAGCTCAACTAACCGAAGGTCGACTATTCGAGATGAAACACGCGTATACATGTCAGACCCCTGCGCCATGCCAGGCTTCAAGCTCCTCTACATCCTCGTACGCGGCCAACAGCTCAAGAGCCCAGTGGAATGGATGAACGAAAGTCATGGTCGTTCAGCGCTCAGCAGAGAAAGACCCGGTCAAAAGACGAGCGCAACCAGCTAATCAGAACGCCGGCTGCGGTGAGCGGAGTAAGCCGAGCACCTCCACCTTACCGGAAGAGCATGCTGAGCCACATACATCCTACAGATTGTCCTTCTCATCGGATTAGGTTAAAGTGCACAGAGGTGCACAGGCTGCGCGCTATAGAGTCGAACGCGCGTCGCCGAGAGACTGGCACCTCTGCTCGCGTGGTAGCCACGCCCTACGTCTTGCCGAACAATGCCGAGCCAGACTTTCTAGACCCCCAAGATCCATGCCCGATCAAAAGCAGACCCTCGCCCGAGCACGACGCGTTTCGTTGGTTGACTCTAACTACGACCTCACCGTAGACCTTTGCGCGTCGAGCTGCTCTGAATACTGTTTGCAGACTCCGTTGATAAGCCGCTCGGAAAACCTCGTTGAGGACCTTTGAGAAAACGCGGTACTGTTCCGCGGCAGTTGCGTTTCATGCGCGAGAATCTGACGCCCATCGCACTGCATCCGTTCCCCAGCCTTCAAAATCCTCGACCAAGTCCACGGTGTTCCTGCTAAGTCCCCGTTGTTCTGAATCTCCCGCGATCCGGCTCATTAGCAAGTGGCTTGCCCAAACGGCTCAGTTCAGTTGGGCGTATTCGCACTGAAGAGCCAGCGGCTTCGTTGTCGCAGGCTTCCGTCCAGCTCCCGCAGTTCCTACTCGTGACAATTTATGTCAACCCGTGGCGGTTCCGGTGTTGGATGGATGCATTGTCATGATGTCCGCTTGGACTACCCACACTGCACTGAAGCGGCTTTGACGGAACGATACAAGGCGTGGAAGGTGTCCATCTCCGCCGGATAGCATGAGCACTCTTTGGAGTGTGCGGGCTCTATAGAAGTACGAGGCATCAAGAGTGGACGGCAACTGCGACTCGAGGATAATAATGGCGCATACTTTGGGCACAATGACCCGTGGGGCGCATGCCATACAGACGGACGATGTTTTCATCTGGAAGACGCCAGTTTGCTCTAGGGGGGTAGTTCGAAGCGGCCATCTGTGACGACAGAATTGGGCGTCGTCGTGTCTTGCTCTCTAACGCGCCAATCTGTAATCCAGCATGCGGTGTAAGTATGCATGTTCTATGCTCGCGGACCACCTTGCTGTATTAATATGTTGACCCATACACGCTTACAGCTGTCCTCATCTTTCCATCTCTGCTGCAAGATGTGTTCTGCGCCGAATCCTCCCGCTTCCAATCCTTACAGGAGAGTAAGCTCGGCGTATCGCTGCCTGTGCGCATACCTTGATGTAAGTTGTGATACTCGTTCCTCTAACCTTATGGGGTCAAATTAATGGGTCTCGGCATTCAGTCGTGGGCGTGGCCTTGCCTATTGTAGCCGATGGTCCGGAGAAGCTGAGAAGGCGCGAGCTTACGGCGTTCTTCCAGTCAAGACGGGAACGTGTCCCTTCCTTTTACATATCAATTGTCCCGATGCGAATCATTGCTTGTACTATATATCGGCGTCATACCGAGCGGCAACGCGCCTTTTTCAATGCCATCCAGAACCCCAGCGGGCGTCAAGTCGCGCTCACTAGCCAGCCCGCCCTTCGTGCGCAGATACCTCCATCCATGGCCTACAACTTCTCCGAGGTGCAACTAGACTCTCCGGTAGCTGGTGTGAAGAGTGTAGCCAACTTCCGCGCCTTTCCGCTCCTCTTAGAGTCGGTGCTGATCGGTATGCACTTCCCT
This sequence comes from Peniophora sp. CONT, assembly GCA_001632445.1. Taxonomy (NCBI): domain Eukaryota; kingdom Fungi; phylum Basidiomycota; class Agaricomycetes; order Russulales; family Peniophoraceae; genus Peniophora; species Peniophora sp. CONT. The sequence goes on from KV424555.1 coordinate 21,155, forward strand.
TTACTTCGATTTCTCGAGCGCAATGGCTGATCCAACCCCGCTTGTGACAGGTGTTTTCACCGTTCAGACCGCATTCTTCATTCATTACCGGAGGTGCATCATGCAGTATGTGGTACCATATACAACTTGCTCAATAGCATCTTCAGCTCTCGTAAGAGGACGAAGTCGAGGTTGCCTGTTTACATGCAAGCAAAGCAGATGCCGTGCACCAACTTGCTACTTGGGCTGGCGATATGCCTTTATCTGCTAGCCGTGGCTTGTTGGGCCATCGACATCGCGCTTTTACGTCAAGACCTACTCGTACTGCTACCCAACCAACTCTCCAGCAATCCAGACCCTAAGATCTACGACGCCCTTGCAGAGCTACGAGCAGCAGAGCAGTACGGGCAGGCCATTCTGCAGGTCGTCATCGTGCGTCATGCTATTAGTCGAGTGTACATGTCACCAACCTGTTCATAGTGGTCAATCAGTGACTGCATCGCGCTATGGAGAGCCTATGCTATCCTTGAAAAACCTCGCTGGCTCGGGTATACAATCCTCTCCTTATTGTTCCTCGAGTTTGGTGAGCATTTCTCCTGCTTAGTTCCTAGTGGTCCTTGGTGAATGACGTTGTACTCATGAGTCCCTGTTCTGAAAGCGGACTACATAGTGTACCTTGTACTCTACCTTTATATATTCCCAAGCCCACCACGATTCATTGTCATATTGTGGCAACGGAGCGGAGGGCTCATTGGTACCGCACCATTCGCGGCGACGTCTGCTTTTACTGCTGCGGTGCAAGCCTTTGCGACTTCGTTGATCTTCTACAAAGCCTGGTGAGCGCGGGATGCTTCCAAGTTCGCCTCATTTGTATCTACCCTACTGACTAGATGGGCTTCTCTCAGGGCTATTCTGAAGAGTAGACAAGGTTTATTTTGTGGCCCGGGCCGAAACTTTCGAACACTATGCATCTTCATCGAAAGTGGCGTAGCGTATACTGCGCTCTGGGTGAGTACTTGTTACCTGTCGCGCACCTTGAGGTATCTCGAAGCTGACTGACATGATGGTAGATCTGGTATGCCATCGGTTCCGACGATATCATATCCAGTAATACGACGGCGGCGTGGACAGACTCTTATGTCATCCCTCTCACAGTGAGCACCCAGAGTCTTCTGGCTCAAATCGTCCTCTCAATACTTGACCGTGTCAGGCCATGTATCCAACACTAGTCATCATGATCGTTACTATGCAAGACCCAGGACTTGCAGATGTCGATAACCTGCCGAGCAGAGCAAGCAGCTTTCGGTTCACCGTACTCCCGGGCCCTCGCGATGTCGAGTCCGGAATGAGCAGCGAGCCTGGGCACGCGAAATCAACACCGCCGCAAATCGAATTTACTAACTTGATCGGTACGATATCCAGTAGCGACGGGAAGGGAGAGAAGGACACCGATACTGTCGGGTGACTTGAGGCGGCTACATCTTCTTGTATAACGCTGTGGTCGAGGCTCGCTATGGGCTCATTGGCTATCAGCTCGTATCCATGCACTCATAGTAGTGTAGCTGTTGTGTTTTGGTTGGATGTAGAAGAAGGACCGCACGCGCGTCTGCCCAAGCCAGTCGATTTGCTCGATACAACATAGACACAGCACCGGCGACTTGGGGATCTGTCATCGTCTTAACAGTATAAGGCTACGCATCGAGCGTACTGTCACGCTCCTGAACGTCCGCCCCGCTCCGTGTATTCATGTACTCGTAGAGTCCATGAGAATTGATATCCGGCTATTACCGGCGGCGCGCGAGGAAGCAACCGTTTCCGTTGACAGCCTTTAACCGCACCCACCACAACGTTTCGGATGAGCGCTGCGAGATAGGCACGAGATAGGCCGACCCGAGATACTCTACATGACTTTTTTAGACCGCGCTGCCACCATGAAAGATCGACACTGTCTTCGTAGTTGACTCGCCGGGTGGGTGACCCGGACAGGACGCAACAGGGATGCAGTTCGGAGACCCTACTCGGTGGTACAGTAGGGCCGGATGTAGGATGGATAGCTTCTCGGATGCTTCGACAGATCGTAGCTGTTACGACGCACCCTCGATAAATGCTTGTCCGCTTAACGAACGGTGTTGCGAGGTCATCGGCTCTCTCGTCTCGTCGCAACGTTGGGATCAACTAGCTTCTACACTGGCGACACCCGCATGCGCGATCCTCCTTTGATGCTCAGTGTCACGGGTATACTGCGCTTGTGTACCCATCTGCTTCATCTTCACGGGTGCTTTTCTCGGCACTGCATGGTCCTGAGGTGTCTGTTGCCACTGATTCTCGGTTTCCTTTCCCAAAGCTTGTGTTGCGGGTGTACAGACTGTCTAATAATGCCATTGAGTGTCTAGCGTCTTTGTTTACTTGCGCATTTGCTCCAGTGGAGCCGGCTATGAGTCTAGCCTGCGAGATTACTGCAGACTGACAGTTTGTTCACTCGGTATCCATGATCCGGTAATCTGCGCCCCCATTCCTGGCTCTTTGAATTCGAAGTCCCGCAGCTACGTTCCACGCTCACAATCGCCGCTCTCCCGCATCCCACCGTATAACAGTCGAGACCCCTCTAACCTCCCGCAGGTTGACTCTCGTTGCCGTGCAGACTGCACCCCAAGCGCGCCGGATCGCTTCATCCAGGTGCTCCCGAATGGCCAGCGCACCCTCACTGGACGAGACCCTTGTCAACTATCGCGATGTCATGTCGATCGCGGAACGAGGTGCACTGCCATTACTTTTGGAAACCTTCCTCTACGGTGAGCTATAGATCTGTATTGAGATTTATGAACTTGTACTGATTCCAAAGAAACCATAGCTCTTTATATGGTTCTGATGTTCTATCTCTTATATAGACGACGGTGCGTTGTGCATGCCCTTCATGCCGGTTGTGATATACTGACCTGGCTGGATAGGGTAGACCGGAAAACCACGCCCCGGCTTCCCGCTTTCATGCTCATTGTAACGCTCGCGATGTTCGCCCTCTTCTCCCTATACTGGGCGGTCGACGTGTATCTTCTGTGGGCTGCTGTATACCGCTATCTTCCGCGCCAATCAACGATACGGGAGGATACATTCCTCGACGGTATCTGGATATCTTGGTCAGCACCTTACTTTCTACAGCAGATATCACTGTTCGGTATGGTACGTCATTCGACTGACCATCTATCTCAGCCTGGCTCAACAGAATCTATAGATCGTACTCGGAGACATCATATCGCTTTGGCGGGCATATGTCATATATAACCGGCGCCAGTGGCTTTTCATACTCTCCATCGGCATTGGTGTAGTCGAAAGCGGTGAGGAGACCTATTTGTGTGCACACTGTGCCTTCGTTGCCAGAACATTGATTGATTGGATATAGGTCTATATATTTTGATCCTTGTGGAGTATCTTGCGGAAGAGCTGCCGCACTTCGCTCGTGGCTTCTACGACTTCTCCGAAAGTTCGAACACTGCCGCTATCATGGCCGCTGGTCTAGTCACCGGTTGTGCGCAAATATTTGCCACCTCGCTGATCACCTACAGGGCGTGGTATGCAACTTCTAATACCTCATCTCATTTGCACTCACGCGTTAGCGACGCAGGGTCTATTGGAGGGATGTTCGGGAGTTCTCGCGCCAGAACCAAGTTCGCCATGGAATCGCTATGCTAGTTGTAGTCATCGAGACAGGAGTTGTGTACCTGGCATTGCTGGTACGTTAGAGCACATGTCATCGAGTCAGACTCTGATGCGTTTGGTGCACAGTTTTGGTACGGTGCCGTCGTCATATTTGCGGGATACGCCTCATTGGCGGTGACTTTGGTCTTTTATTATGCAACTCCGCTCATAGTGCGCCTTCATACCATTCACCTGGCCTGTTACGCTGATAAAATCGACTACAGGCCATGTACCCACCTCTTGTTGTAGTTCTGGTAGCAACTCGTCGCTCCATACTTGAACGCAGCATCGACGCGAAGACTGCAATACTATCCTCCAACGTGCGATTCGCCACGAATGCTGGCACGCAAGAAGAAAGGAGCCGCACTTACTCACCACACCTGTCTTCTCACAGCGCCGATGATAGTGAACTTCGACAGGGAGGGACGCGATGGCTTGAGGTCAGCTTTGGACCGAGCATCGAGTTGGATAGCCCGGCTTCAATTCGCGATTCGGAAGGAGCATCACGCAGCGATGGTCAGAGCGTGACTCTGGAGAAACCGCGTCGCGCCCTGCTTACCTCTAGTTCTGTGGTATCCTTTTAGTATATAGTATGAAGTCAGATCCCGGTGAGAAGTGTCTAGGCCAGGCCGTGTTCGAGCTAAAACTCGCATTTAACCCGTGAGAATCAACCTCGGCCGTCGCCGCGACTCGCCCCGGAGCGACGCGACGTCGCGGTCGACGCGGTGCTCAACCCCCCCGCCACGGCGCTACCACATACCAATATACTGTACTCGATTTGCTGAAGCTGTACTCGACACTTGTCAAGAAGTGTCTGTGCTATCCTGCGCCGCTCAGCCAGATGGTGTGACACCTTTGGGCCTGGTGCGTGTGCTCAAGATGGATGCTTTTGTTTTGCATTGCCGTGATGTGTTACGAGCAAGAAAATCACCGTTCTTTTGTTGTTCACCATTGGATATAGCGCACAACAAAAGCTCGAAGCTCTGCACCACCTTGTCTAACACAACGATCATGTTGGCCGTGAGATCGATATTGGCACTTCGTGCCCGCGACTTCAATGCCCAACCGCCTCATCCTCTCATCTATGCATCGCTTGTGCCAGCCTCATCACCGAGCACCAATTACCGTCTCGACATGCACAGACCTCAGAAAAATTACACCATTGGTCGCAGTCCGGATCAGGACCTTGTCCTTTTAGGAAAGATGTACGATGTTCAAGCAGGTTCGCAACGACTCCCTCGCTATATTCGAGATTATATCCGTTGACGCGTTGATGCTCAGACTGGTTGCACTGCACTTTGGAATGGGATGGCGTCGACGAGATTCACATTATAGACAACTCGAGTACCAACGGTACCTGGGTGCGTCATGTCACAAACTCTACAGAACCAGCCTAACGACGACCCCAAGCTTAACTCCCGTCGTCTCACACCAGGCGAATCCTGTATACTTCGAGATGGTGACTCCGTACGTCTGGGCATGTGCAAAGCCATGTTCAGGCGTAATTCTGGCGCCACCAAGTCAGCGTACCACATCGGCTATGACCACTCTTTCATATTTCGCCAGTTCACTCAACAGTCACCACCATCTCTACCTGTCCCTCATCAAGCCGCAAGACAGCGTCTGCAAGAGCTTGACGGTATTCGCGCGCTCATCGACGCGGAGCGCCTTCGTTTACAACAGGAGGAAGACGAGATGGAGGCAGAACGAAGGAACCTGTGCGTCACCTTCATGCTACTACTACTGGTACTGTTCCTGATTCACAGCCGTAGCTTATCGTCACTCCCAGCTGTACCATTATCTAAGCCAGAGGACTTCCTGCAGAAGTCACAGGAACATTACAATCTCATGAGTGCCGACAAGCGCCCCGACTGCCCAGACGTGTACCCGGCGGACATTCGCGATTTCAAGCCTTGGCTGCTACCAGAACATCATGACATGGAGCGCGCTTTCTTCTGCGCGAATGCTAACACGATACCGCCACCCCTTCCCTGGGGTTCACCTGGGGAGGCATGGTTTAGAACCGTTCATCATGACCAGACTGATGAAAATTTTCACATACAAGACTGGAATGACCCAGAGCTATCTTGGGGCCGGGCACTGGGGGCGGGCCATTTCATGGAAATTGATCAGTCCTCTTTCTTGCAGATACCGCCGTCTATCATATACTGGTCAGCTACCCATAATCTGCCCGTGTACATGCATCCCGACTTCTATGAGATGTCTTCCGGCGGGCCCTATGCGCATCCCTATGCCCGCAGCGAGTTTGGTTTCGCCGACGTTTCTGCCGCTGACCATCGTGCAGAGCTGGGTTTAGAGCCATTGAAGGATCCTCGGCCGATCCGTCCAAGCTCTCTGCTTCAGGCTGGGCTCATGCCAGAAGAGAAATGGCTTGCAGCCGAAGTGGCGGAGATGACAAAAACTACCTCCCGTGCTTCAGGTCGCCGTAGCCGTCATGCTCACGACTCGGCCGCGTCCGGGTCGTCTGAACCCGACAACAAGTCGACTGAAGGCAAAGGCCCACGTCCGACTATCCCTCCGGACGAACGCACACCCCTTTCACGTAAGCGCACCGCGGACGACCTGGATGTCACCGCCACAGCAGGCTCTGGTCCTGTAGGGTCGTCCGACGCGGACGCGAAGGGTGGCGATGGGCGCGAGGCCTCTCCCGTAGCTGATGCGGATGAGAACTCGGAATCGGAGTCGCAACAAAGCCGGAAGCGTCGGAAGGTCTCCGCTTCGCCTTCTGTGCCTTCTGACGCTCGCGTTGGTTCAGTACCTGCGGGATTGCCTTCTTCAGAGGTGTTGTCTCCAAGCGGTTCTCCGACTGATGAGCCCGCTTTCGTTGAGGATACGGCAGCTCCAACACTTTCCCCTAAGGACTCATCTGCTTGATCTCTTTTGTTTGTGTTGAATCATGTACTTTCTATCTTGTAGATCTATCCACTGTTGTAATATCGTATGAGTGCCTCGACCGCTGAAAGTAGCTTTACGAGCACTTAAGCTCGGACACCCGTAGCGCACTGAGTGATTCAAAGGTCAACGGCGTCGCGTCAGAATGCCACCTACCGACTTGGCATCCCAAGCGGTGGCCATAGTACGCGCTGTAGAGTCGTCTCCTTGCCAATCCCTGCAATTGTCCCTAGTCTAGTTTACTATAGTGACGACCAGCAAGATTGCTATCTTGGCACTGTCGTCCAGGGCCTTCTTGTTCCTATCATGGCAGTCTTTTGTACTTTTGTGACGGCCGCCCTTGGTTCTGCATACTGCGCCCTGCATAGCTTCTGTTCTTGTTCCCCAAACAGACGTCGAAGTTCACTCTTGTTCCAATCGTGCACACAAGGCAACGCAATTGTCTGTGTCAGTCAGAAAACTACAATAGTATCGGACTACTCTCGTATCGTTCGCCGCCCTCGCTGTACTGCCGTGTCATCTTACTGCGTGTGATCATATCAATATCTTGCCTACTATCTCCAACATAATACGTACACCACAACAATTGCCATCATCCTTTTAGGCTCTTCAACACACGAAAGTACAAGGACGCGTCAAATGGCCGAATCATAACACCTACACTCCCATTCAGCGCAACGTAGCAAACCCGCCCGTCGACAAGCTCTGCGGCACAGCCGAGCCACAGTCATTGGCGGCGTCCTTATCGTCCGTAAGCACGATCTCTATATCCGCGCCGATGCGGAAGGTGTCGTAGAAGTCGAAGGAGCAAACTGTGGACAACGTTTCGTTGTTGACCTTCACGGATTGCACGTACGCCGCCGCGCCAGCAGGAATCTTAACAGCAACAGACTTCGGGTCGAAGTTGGTGACGGTGACGGTGGTGCTGACGTTCAGGTATGAATTGTGCACGGTGTACTTGGGCGTGAATGGGGAGAGGACGATGAGCTCCGACGTGCCCGGGACGGGGTACAGCCCGAGCAGGTGGAACGCAAGAAGACTGGCCATGGCTGCCTGGTCGTCATTGCCTGGTAAGCCCGCCACGTCTGCCGCAAAGTTGTCGAATACGACTTCGCGCACGCGCGACACGCTGTCTGCCGGCCTGTTCGCGTAGTGGTACCCGATCGGTGTCTGGAAAGAGGGCTCGTTGCCGGCGAGGTAGTAACCCGCGTCGAAGAAATGGTTCAACCGGTCAACAAAGGTATCGTTGCCACCCATGAGCTCGATGAGATGCGCAGTGTCGTGCGGGGCGAACCAGGAGTACTCCCATGAGCTGGACTCGTAGAAGCCGTTCTCATTGTCGCCCTGCAGACTGCACTCGCGTGAGGTGTCGTTGTCCTTCGGGCTGCAGTTCGCTGGGTCCTGGAACGCAAAGCTTCCGTCGGGGCGACGCTTCTGCATGAAACCCTTGAAACCATCACTCTCAACAGACGGGTCCCATACGTTGCGATACCACTAGCATGATACCACTGTCAGATGAGGTAGCGAAGCAGAAGAGCAAAGCACGCACCAGAGACCGATTGGTGTACTCTGCAGCGTAACTCGACTCGTTCAGTAGTAGCGCCACCTGGCGAATGGAGAAGTCCTCGAACGCGTACTATGCAGGCTGTGAGTCGGTGTGGGAGTGTAAAGTTCAAGAGCATGCATACTTCAAGCGTGCGACTGCCCTCGCGCGTCTGTCGCCCTGTACTCGACGCATCGAGGACATCAAATGGAACGTATCCGTACTCCTTGTACACGTTCACCTCACGACCCTGAATGTTCCACTCGGGTGGGTTCAACTCGCCGTCTATCCAATACAGTCAGCCCCTCGCCTAATATGGCATGCATAATGCACGGCTGACCTGCAAGCTGCGCCCCAAAGATATCATCCAGACTGATCCCAAGTTCGCTCGCCTCATCGTGATAGTTCACCGCAAAGTGACCCACAATCACATCGCCACTGCTGCCGCCCTGTGTCCAGCCGGGCAAGTTGTTCGAGCGGCACTCGGGCATCCAGCCGCGTTTGCGCCATGCATCGAGGTAGTTATCTACGATCTGTGCGTACGTCTCTGGGGAGGTCAGGGCCATGAGTGGGAAAAACGTTCGGAAGGTGTCCCAGGAGCAGTAGAGCGAGTCGAAGTAGAAAGAGGTCGTTCCGGCGAACTCGGCCTGAGTCTCATCTGTGGCGTTGTTCTGAACGTTGAAGCATTAGCATCGAAACCAGAGCACAGTTCCGACAGGTACTTACAGGCGTAAGCGACGAGCGGTACAAGCTAGAGTAGAACATCTCTGTGACGTTCTCCGGTGTGTTCGGCACGTCGATCTCAATTCTGTTCAGACGGTCGTTCCAAAGCGCCTTGCTTGCATCCCAAACCTCTTCAAAGCTTGCGTCGCCGATTTCCTCCTCTGCGTTCGCACATGCCTGGTCGGCGCTCACGAACGATATACCGACTCGTATGTTGATCTGCTCTGGGTTTCCGGAGTAAGAGAAGATCGCGCCGTATTCGTAAGTGTCCCCGATGAGCGATTGGGTCAGGTTCAGGTGCGTGCCGCCAAGCTGCCGTGCGTTGAGGCCGTAGCTAGAGAAGAATGAGATGTAGCCTGTGTTATCATTCTGAAAACGGGTACGTACGCGTTACCAGACCAAAGGCCGTACTCGTCGAGCGTCTGCGAGCCGCCATTGAGCACATCGTAACAGGCAAACGCCTTGTAACTATACGAGCCTGGGCCGAAGCTACTCACGCATCAACCATCCGGCGACCACGGAATGCTTTTGGATCATGACGCACCTGGAACCCCAGAATCCGCCGATCGTGATGCGGCCCTTGTCTGCGTCAATATCCATGGATCCTCCCTTGAAGGTGTTGGGCAGGTCGTTTGAAAGGTCGAGTATGAAGAAGGGCGTGCTGCCCGAGGGGAACGTAAAGCGCTCGAGAGCAGCGCGACGCGTGGAGGTTGCCTCCATCTGGATGCTATTGTTGAGAGTCAGTGAGAAGTAGCCCGGAGATGCATCTGCAGATCGCCATTAGCGTATATGCATAACGGGTAGCATAGGTACCCTCAAGACCATACGCACCATCTGTGTTGTTCTTGCGCAGTCGCAGCCTATCCTCATACCGCGTCGGGCAGCTATCGAAGGTGCACCCGATCTGCGGCATGATTTCAAAGTTGCCATACGTTCCAAGCGAAGAGCCAGTTCCCGAGTCGTGTAGTGGAGACAGACCGCGGATGAACTGAGTGGCATCAGCGACGTAGCCTAAGCGCCGCACAAGACAGCATCAGTATGATGCGTTTCAGTGTTGGACGGGAGACGTACCAGCGGGAGCGTAGCCGGTCATATCTGTAGTGACCTTGACCATGCCGAATGGCACGGACGCGCCCGGGCTGTAGATCCATCAGCTTCGCGATGCGCGTCGACCACTGTTAATAGCTCACCAGACATCTCCATAGAAGAACGTATCTGGTCATCCTCGTCAGCGCGCAGTTCGCAGTGAATGGGAGGCACTTACGCACCAGTGCCGATGAAGGGGTTGACAAACTCGGTGTAGTCGATTGTACTGTTCGTCGAGTTCGTCGCCGCAATCGCCGCAGCTATACGCTTCTGCACCTCCGGCGAGGGCTGCGCGCTTACCCCGCCAGCGATAACGAGCGCACCGAGTGCGACGCCCAAGGACAACATGACAGGTCAGGTTGGTACGCGCACGAACCTCGGGTTGCTACTTATACCCTCGCGCGCTGTACGTGTTGCATGTGGTCGCATGTTCGCGGCTGTCGGATAGCCAAGAACGCATACAGCAGAAGCTGGAGAAGATGAGCAATTTATATAACAGAAGCCAACAAAACGAGGGCCGTGCGGGCGCGTGATGGCACGGGATGCATCCTAGGACGAATGTTCAAGATCTCCAGCGCTATCAAAGACGAGCACATGGACCGCGCATGACTGAGTGGAGAGATATAGAGCACAGTCCAGTCGGGCCTGTCTGCCGACGAACTGCCGTCTGCGACCGGCGTAGAATGTAAAGCAGCACGACCGCTCAGATTAGGCGAGATTACGAATCGCCTGAGGTGAAGAACTTCAAGAATATCTATTCGGAAGCGCCCAAAGAGTGCCGACGGCCCTCGAAGCTCGAAGACTCGTAGCCCAGTGATATCCACGTCCGTAGGCCGAGTAGAAGCGTGTGCATGTGCTCTCGCGCGCAATATCATCCCGTTCGGACGGTATTCGCGTCCACACGGGCCAACTCAAGCCGTCTGCCTATTGCAGTACCTCCGCGGACGCGACAAAGACCAGATGAAATCGGAGGCGTGATCGACTTTGTTTCGATAACTGTCAAGCGTGCGGATCTGTTGCGATGCTCGACGAGCCAGGTTTAGAGCGCGCTCATCATCCAACACAGAGAACATTGCTATCAGGCCCTGTGTTGAGAGCGATAGTAGCTCCATTGGGTACAGCGATTGACACGCGTTTGTTTTCAAACCACCACCAGGTTGTCGTCGTGCGCATGGTCATGACGCGTAGCTTCACGGATTTTGCATTGTGGAAGGTTATCGAGGAAGAAGCTATTACGGTCCTTCCAGTTGTAGCTGGCTGGATGGTGGTGGGAAGAAAGAAGCACCGTGGGGGCGCGTCGCGGCGCGCCGCACGCCCGACGCGTCGATGACGCGCGCCTGGAAACGCTGCTACCTGCGCTCAACGCCCATCACAACCGACAGCGTCTATCTCAGCCCAAGGACTATTCTGTCACCTTGCTTTCTATGAATGCTATCCTCAGCGCTATGGAGACATACCAGTAGGGCCAGCTCTGCTGCCTCTTATGACCGCTATGCTGCTATTCGCACTTTCTTCACGCGCCCTGCGTACCCACAGGCTCCCTTTGCGGCGGCTTCGCCTTCTATAGCGCGTACAAGGCTGTTGAGCTCTACAGAAGGCAATCTGGCAACAAAAATCATGCGGACAGAGGCCAGAAAGTCAAATGTGGCTGCAAATACGGGTCGTGTGCCAGTCTTGTTGGAGGTGCGGGGTACGTGTGAATTTCTACCCAGGTTCTTCTTTCATATTGACGGGTTCTTAATAGGAAAAGGCGTGCGTTGGAAGGGCACAATGGCTTTGAGAATAATTACGTCTTCTGCCTCTCACCGTTGGATACACACTACACGTCCCCGTCACGATGAGAAAGAGAACAAGCCATCCACATCGGAGGCGCCGAAGCCTCCACCTCCTCCAAACTGGGATAACTACCCGCGTCTATTCCGTCGTTTGGCAGCATCTCTGCCGCATGTTCCCCGACCACAGCTCCACGATTATCTGAATGCATCATCTGGCTTCTTGACGCGGATGCGCATTCGTATACGTTGGATGTTCATCCGCGCGTTCCGGAGGTTCAACGCAGACGACATCTCGGCATTCGTGACTTGGTTTCTCATGAGCTGGGGCGCTTGGGTTTTGATCGGAACGTAGGTGGCTGAAGTTGACTGTGACATATATTCCACTGACCTGAACCTCGTAGAACAACCTTTGCATCTGCTGTATTCGCACTTGCCCGAAGTTTAAGTCTACAAGGTAAGCTGCTGCTTTATTTGTAACATGTGTTGCGTTGCTGATCTCGACTTGCTTCGCAGAATATGTCGCGCACGCTTTGAGCGACTACTTGACGGAGCAAACGGGCGTCACTATCATCTTCGAGTCCGCGATCGTACCCAAATGGAAGGACCAGCGCATCTCGTTTAAGAACGTCTTCGTTTCTCGCCGTTCAAACCCGAGCGTGGCCCAAGTCAAGCACCAGATCCACCATGCTCTGAACTACGACGTACACAATCATCCGGCCAATCATCTCCTCGAGGAAGACGAGCAAGGCGAAGATCCACTCAGCGATATTGACGCAGAGGAGAATAACTGGATGACAATTGACTTGAACATCGACAGCGTTGATGTCACGCTTAGTCTTTGGCGCTGGCTGGACGGCAAAGGCTTGATTGACTCTGCTGTTGTCAAGGGCGTTCGAGGTATTCTGGGTAGGCATCTTATGTGCTTTCTGTAGACCATTAACTGACTTCATCATAGATCGTAGGCACATCGTCTGGGACCCATCCCTCGTACCCGAAGACTTTCGTCGCCCAGGTCAACCAGGCTCCTTAAACCTCGAATCCCTCCAACTCGAAGACGTCCTCTTCACAGTTTACCAACCCGGCGGCTTCCGACCCTACACCGTCTCCATTTTCCGCGCCGACATCGGTACCCTCCGCCAACGCTGGCTCTTCCACGACATCCTTCGCGCCGAGACCATCGTCGGTCAATTCGATAACTGCCTGTTCAGTCTGCATCGCCCGCAGAGTATTGGCCGGACGAATGAGCGTGATCAGAGGGATGGAGCGCAGACTTGGGTGTCCCGTCTGCGAATAGATGGGGTAAACATTGATCATGTTCAAGCGATGACGGGAGATGAGGGTCCGATCTCTTGGATCACTGCAGGCAAACTCGACGCTGTACTCGACTTACGCTTCCCGCGCGATCCCGAGGCCGACGAGGAAGGTCTTGACACCTTACTGCTCGATGCATTGAACACAGTCACGGAGCGTATCCCGGGTCAACGTGCGCTGGCCCGGCCACCATTGTTCGCGCCTTCGGACGAGGCGGATGAGTACGAGGAGGTCAGGCAGGAGGAGGTCGCGCGTGCGGAGGGTCGCGAGAAGGCGCCCAAGGATCCTAAGGTCGTGATCGATATCGACTTGCGATTCCGCGATATCAAGGCTGCTATGCCGCTGTGGTCGAACGACCTCGGATATAGCGGCAATGCGCTCGTGCGACCCATCGTTGCATTCATGAAGTAAGCTCAGTCAAACTATCTTCAATATTGACCGTTGTTGACGTCCGAGCAGCGCCAACCGCACCCTCATCCCGATACACTGCCGTGTCGTTAAGCCCCTCGGTCACTTCGACGGTGCATGGAGTGTACGTGACACCTCGCTTGCTTATTTGCCTTCTATACTGACTCGTCGCTCACAGATGTGGGAGACCGGCCTGATGACAGACGTGTCGAACAAAGTCTACGACGCGCTCGCATACCACGTCACTTCGGCCAACTTCAACCATCGTTTACGCACCGTCGGCGTGTGGAGCTTGCAAAAGACGGCTGGCGCTGTGCTCTCTGCGCTTCGACAGGTCGTCGACCCTGTCGCTGTTCAGTTGCGGGAGGTGTATGGTAACATTGAGGAGATGCCTATGAGTGTTAATCCTACTATTGTCTGAGATGTAATACTCTATCTTGCAACTATGTAGCTGGAGATAATATGCTGCGCCATTCATCAGATAAGAAGTGTTACGCTGATCTGGCATACTTACTGTTGGGTTTACACAAGGAAGCTCGTTCCTTGTGTACTCCACCCAAACGCCACCTGGAAGATGACTCCAATATTCATTATTATTTGCGTTCACGGGCAAACGAACGACGCTTGTAAGTTTATAGTGAATGTAGGAGCGCGGATTGGTGGTATAGTGAGTCGAAAATTTGTGATTCGATCGTTCTATAAGGCGTAGATTATAGATAGACATAGGCACATCACATTATTGGAGAGTCGGGTACAAGTGGCGATCTATGCATGGGATACTTGATGGGTGTAACCTTCAAGCTATTCCGTAGAGTGCCCCATACAGCCCAATCTGCGGTCTCCTCTGGGACAACTAACTCCTGCAGTGGTGATCCTTGCTCCCGTCTGGCGTGGACGAGGTCTACAAGAGTGAAAATCAGATCGCTGTGTTGAACCTCATCCCCCAAAACAGGAAGCAACAACATCTCCAATTGGGGGAACAGGATGTGCGTCTCGCCTGTGCCGTGACCGTGAAGCCTGCCGAGCGTGTTCAACAGCGTGATCAAGTGTTTATGTGCCGATGTAAGACCTTTCACGCCGAGCCTGCGGACATTGTGCGCACGAAGGAAATGTTTCCAGAGGTCAAATCTTGCCATGTGACGCACGGTGGAAGCATCGAGCGCAATGACCTTGAGATGCTCGAGTGCGATGAGCGGGAGATAGTGGTCCAAACGGACATTCACTGGCGGGGTCTCCGTGGTGAACCCAGGTAGCGTAAGGTCATTCACAATAGAGCCAGGTTCGAGCTCCGGATAGTCCCAGGGCGATATCGGGATCAGGGGTAGCGTGACGGGAGAGCCTATGATGCGAAGGGAGATGCTAGTTATTTCCAATAATTGTGCGTTGATGTGGCCACAATCAGTGAATGAAAGGTTTGGCAGTATTCGACCCAAAGCATCATCGACGAGGGCTACGTTGGGATGTTCGCCTTTTCTGAAGCTAGAAAGCGAGTAGTGACGAAGGCATTGGGGAGGTGTGCGAATGCGAGAGGCGAAGTTCAAAGCATCCATGGTAGTTTCCACATTGAAAGTGTAGATAGTAAGCCGACATAATGAGGCCGGGAAATTGAGAGCGGAAATTTTAGATCCACTGGGAGCAGCGGGCGGAACTACTTCTGCCAAAAACATCGTTTCCAGTGACTGGAGAAGGGCGATTAGGTGGCTGACTTCGTCATACGATGGACGAGGCCCGCCCTCGCCTTGCCACAGTTTAAGGTAGGTCAATTTGGATGAGATAAGCGAAGATTTCCATGGCACTTGGCAATGTTGGAGAGATAATTTCGTCACCCCCATCAAATTCTTGAGAGGTGCCGGCAAGTCGGGACTTTGATTCGCGTGATCATCGAAGTACACGTCGAGCTCGCGCAATTGATCTACTTCTCGAGTAGGAGGTAGACGCGCCGCTACCAGTTGTATGATGAGTATCCCCGCATAGCAGTCGATACGTCTGGCGCGTCGCAATATCGAGGGCGAGAGCCAAGCGTTGAGGCCGCTATCGTCTATTATCTCGTCGAATTTATTGTCCCATTGTAACCGCAGGTCGAGCGAGGCACCGTGGGAACGAAATAGTATAGCTGGGATGTACTGATGGGGAAGACTGAGAATGTCAAGTGTTGGCTTTGACCACAGTGAAGGAACTTGAAGCGCAACCTGCGTACGATATTAGCCCCGCAACCCTTGGACTCTATGCATCAAAGTAACACGTACCTCCCTCCAGAAGCTACATACATGGGTGACACATATCCAGCCGGAATAGAAGTCGGGCTCCAGTCCAATGGGGTCCTCTTCAGCGTACCCACGCCGAGGCGGCCACATGTCCTGGAGGCACTCGAAGATATGGACAAGAACCTCGCGTGGGACACTACAAGCTCCAGATTTTGCGTTGCGCATTTGGCGCACTCGGTAGAGGGCCTGCTCCAGGGTCTCCAGCTCCGTATCCATGGTCTGCAGGTGGTATTCTCGCGGAACGCCGACCAGCGCGCTCTCAGAGAAATGCGAAATGACAAGCGACCGCAGCGACGAACTGTAGGCATGTAAGTATCATCAATTCAGAGTGACGTGCTGTAGAGAGAGCCTGCTTTGGTGAATTACTGGCCATGATATGTAGTGGTAGACGAGAAGAGAAGGCGCACGGTCGCAGCCTGGTGACGCGCTGTCCCGCACACCCGTCACAACGCGACTTGACGTTGACCGCGATCTGTCCGCGTTCCCATCGCCTTCGGTCTCCACTCCAATACAGCGCCTTGTATATTCTAATGCCTGCAGATTCATGCTCAGACTGCACTAGTGAACGCGATATATACGCGGAAGGGAAACGGTCGACGATAGGCTATCTGCAGGACTCACTACGCACTCGGCTGCTGATACCGCCAGAACTTGACGATACGAATCCGAGTTACCCGCACCCGCCAACTGGAGCCATTGTGCACACCTCTCCTAGCACTATTGGTGACTGGGATGCAACAACCTATCGCATGATCTACGCTCCATGCGCGGTCACTGCAGTTGTCCACGAAGTTTTCGCCTGACTCGACGGCGGTTCGCGCTGCCACTGCCCTTCCTGTCGCGGCGTTAGCCTGAATTTCAACATCATTCTCAGCCTACGACATACTGTGGGAGGTCAGGCGACACCTTCAGTATGCTCACTCGACCCTATCGACATACAGTTCGGTGACCCGCACGGCTAGTCACGATGCTAGCATGGAATGAATCCCGTGTCCGAACTACCGAATGCGACATGAAGTTAGCAAGGGCTTCTGTACCTATCTATCAAGACGGGCTGGTGCACAGCAATGTGTCTGTACAATGTTCCGCATTGTCCTGTTTGAGTACAACTTGAACGCCCTCCCACAGCCTCAGCAGTTCCGCCGATATATAGCTGATGCAGTCGCTACATCGACAGTGAATTCACCCAATTCACTCGTCTTCGATGAGATCATCATATCAGCGGCGCTCGCATTGGAGATGACAGGACCGCGCGGATGACTTGATAGAACATGATATTGCCTATTCGCACCATCATCCTCTCACGATAGGCTCTTATAAAGCCAATATTCGCGCCCGAGGTATGGCTGGCCCATTGGACATGCCTCCTGCACAAGATGTTGAGGTTTGGATGTCACAAGTAAAGATAATCGCCGAGGAACGCGTTTTCCCCCTACTGCTAGAAACCTTCCTCCTGGGTGTGTCCACTCATCAATCATCTAACGGCGCATAACTGACCGTGGTGCTATTACAGCTTTGGATGTAATCCTTACCCTGTACATTGTACATCGTCAACGGTAGCTGCCGATTATGAGGCTCGTGAGCCTATCTATCCTGACGTTATACATGAAGTATCGCGCGCAAGACGACGCCAATGGCACACCCGGTTCTTTTCGTGACTCTCGGGATGTTCGTCATCTTTCTCGCCGTCTGGATAATTGACGTATATCTTCTATGGGAGGATATCTACAAGTTTCTTCCGCAACGCCAGGATGTGGTTCCGACACCTATGCTGAGAGGTGTTCTGACAGATGCGGGTTCCGGAGCGCTATACGCGCAGCGGATTCTGGGAAACGTTATGGTAAGCTCGTGGGACAGCAATTCAAGAAGATTCTGACTCGGTCGCCTCTTTCGCAGGTGATCGTAGGAGATGGGGTCGTGCAATGGCGCGCCTATGTGATATTCGGAAGACCGCCGTGGCTGTATAGGCTCATGGTCTTCATGTTTGTAGCCGAATGCGGTGAGTCATAGAGGTTTTAAAGTGTGCCTTCGACTACTTCTGACGTACTCGTGACAGTGCTCTATGCAGTGGCAACCCTATACGGAATAGTGGGACTCTTGCCGCATCTGCACGCCTCATCTCTTCTTTGGGGATCATACGACCGTATTTGGACTCCCCTCATCTCATGTGCACTAGTCTTGACCGCTTTTGTTCAATCGCTCTCTACCTCGCTGATCGCGTACAAGACATGGCACGTAGAATATCTTCGTGATTATTTGCGGTATCTGAACGAATGTGCCATTCTGATACTAGGTGCCACTGGAAGGAAATCCGCGAGATTGTGCCTCATCCTGGATCGCAGTTGACTATCGCTGTGTTAGCTATCCTTGTGGAGTCGGGAGTTGTTTATACTATCATATGGGTAAGCGCAAATTCATCTGCGTTTCTCAAACTGCAACTGACGAGCGCAGGCTGCATATATTGCCACAAACTTCTCCGAGCACTCGATTTTGTTCAACTGGTCAAACTCATACACTGTGCCGCTGATAGTGCGTACTCTTTTGGTGTTGAAGTTTCCAAAGTCAGTGCACTGATCGATAATAGGCCATGTATCCCGCACTTGTCATCGTTCTTGTTGCAACACGTCGCTCGATCCTCGAACGCGGCATCGGATCGACACCCGCCCTTAGCGATATACGATGTGCCTTGCCCGGGATGAGCTCGCACCAGGAAGCGCGGTACCCGAGGGACACTTTCAAACGGGCCATCTCCGAGATAGGTGTATGTTCGAAGCTTGACAGCGGAAGAACAGCCTTGAGTGAGGAAGACTTAGGTTTGGCCGATGTTGGAGACAATTTGGACGTAAGGGATGGAGGTGTTGTGAAACACCGCAGAGGAAGTCTCAAGATCCCAGTGTTTATGTAGCAGTTGCAAAAGTCGGACGTTAATCCGATTCTCATATTGGTACATTAGCAACAAGGTTTTACTTTGGTTCAGAGTCATCAAATTCGCTCCGAGAGCGAGCGCTGATGGGCAACGCAGGCAGGCAGAAATATTATCCCTCACGCTGGCTCGATCTTCGAGACATAACCTGTCAGTCTAGGGCGTCACTAGTCACTCGCAAAGTGTGCTTGAGCTCTCTTGGGCCTTCGAAGTGCATAACGAGGTCGTGGCAAATTGTGGTCAACAGCGCTCTGCCGTGGTACCTATGCAGTCTAAGTATTGATACCTGGTCCGGGTCCCTATAAGTATAGCACAACAAATGTTGTGTGACACGGAGATGGAATATATACACGGAGTTTTATACACTATCGGCTTTTGGCATCATCGGGGATTCGAAGAAGGCATAGTCCATAAACGTGATCTTCAACATCGCTCGAAGAGTGCTCCACACGGCCCAATGTGCGGCTTCCCGCGATATGACGAGTTCAAGTAGCGGTGCTCCATTCTGCAGTCTGGCATGTACGAGGTCGATGATGCCGATGATCACATCCCTGTGTTCGAACTCGTCCTCGGCGAGTGGAAGTGCCAATGCCTCCAATTGCGGGAACAGGATGCGAGTCTCATCTCCTGCGCCAAAAGCGCGGGGTACCCTGAGCGCATCCAATAGTGGTGACACATAGCTGGTGGGTGTGCTATCATTCACCCATCCGATACGACGAACACCGTTGGCGCGGAATAAACATGGCCAGAGGTTATTTCTCGCAATGAGATGTAGCGAAGAGGTATCGAGCGATATGGTGAGAAGGCGCTCAAGAGTAACGAGGGAAAGATAGTTGGTGAGATGAAAGTCTAGTGTGGCATCTCGCTTGGAGAAGTGAGGTATGTGAAGCCCGTTAGTGATTGTCGCGAGATCCAGCTTTGGAGACCGACTAGATGGCGATGCGGTCTGCCGTGGGATTGCGGTTCCGGCGAGTTGAAGACCGTTGGCAGTTAACAGCAGGTGCCGCATTTCGATATCATCACAACTAGCAAGCGAGATATTTGGCACCAATCGACGGATGGCATTGTCGACAAATGTCATGTCTGGATCATGCGTCCCGAGTTGAGTGATTTTGTAGTAGCGAGTGCATCGAGGATGAGTGTGGAGTAAGGATATGAATACCGCAGCATCCGTAGCGAGTTCAGCACTGACGATCGCAATTTTTAGTTCTCGTAGAGATGGTGCCATGATGATGTTGGGTAGATGCCCTCCGACAGGACTAGGGCGGTGGGGTACCATCTCTAACAATTCAAGTACCTGAAGCGATTGTAGCAGACACAGTAATCTGCAGAACTCCTCGTATGACGGACGGGGTTCGACATGACGAGGATACAATAAGCGAAGCTCAGTCAACCTCGAGGATAAGAGGGGGCATTGCCACGGTACTTGGAAGCCCCACAAGGTCAGGTTCATGACCTCGGGTAGATTGTGGAAAGGCGTGGGTAAATTAGCGAGGCCTCCCAAGGCATATGCGGTCAGCCCGTGCAGGCAGTCCATATCATGGCTAGAAGGTAGTAGCTGCGCCAGGTACGTAGTGAGCTCCGTGTCTCCCATGATATACAAACGTCTCGCGCGTCGCAAGATGGCGGGGGACAACCAAGCAGCGACATTAGCATCCTGCCGCGTTTGGTTGAAATCGCGCCCACGAATAACTTTCAAATCAAGCGTAGCCGAGCGAGATCGAAAGAGAATGTCCGGAATGTACTGGTGGGGGATACTTCGAACGTTGATCGTTGGCTTCGACCACAGTGACGGAACATTGAGTGCGACCTGTGCACACGTATCAAAACGGGGACAGCAGACCATGAACGACTACATCGCGACTTACCTCTCTCCAGAAACTACATACGTGCGTGACACTCATCCAGCCGGAACAGAAGATGGGCTTCAATCCGGCGGGGTCCTTTTCATCGAACTCGCGCCGCGGAAGCCAGAGAGGTTGAAGGCACTCGAAGACGTACGCAAGTATCTCCCGCGGAAGTCGACAAGGCCCGACTCTTGAATTTCTCATTTGTCGTGCTCGGTAAAAAGTCTGCAGCAAGGTTTCGAGCTCCGCGTCTACGGTTTGCAGCTGCAGTCCGTGCGGAATGCCAGAGAGTGCGCGGTCCGAGAAACGCGATAAGACAAGCGATTGCAGCGAGGGGCTATATCTTGTTCAGCATATTGTATGATGTATGTGTGGCGCGAATGCATACTTCGGTACATCGTTTGCCATGATGGTGGTAGAAGGTGAACTTGCGAGCGCGTCGTGTCCTGCGCGTTCACATTGGCGCCATCAAACGCGGCCACGTGAGATTTGCGCATACGTACTCGAGCAACTTCAACACCCTGCGCGTAGGTTCCAGACAATCACATTTAAGAAAGCGTATGGTCATAACGAGCACAAAGCGTAACGACAAACTAACGACAACAACTTCCTCGACACCGGGCAACTGGTCTCTAATCGACCATCAAACCGCTCAACAGCTCAATTAAGCTCCATCTCACCCAGCACGACCCGACTCCCCTCCTCCTCATACCCCTCAAACCCGGGCATCCCAACAATCCCCTTCCACCCCTCGGGTCCACAAAGACTCATATCCATCGTCTCGTCTCCCATCCCCTCCCCCTCTCCAACCCTATTCCCACGCGGCGTCAAATCCTGAGCAAAAGCACCCATACCAGCAGGCCAACCGTTCCATGCATTAGAATCGCCCGGCGCGGCGTAGTTCGCCGGAGGAGAGAGAGGTTGGGCGCCTCCGGGTGTAGGGAGGAAACCGCGTTGGATGGCGGCTACGAGGGAGGAGATGGGTGTTTTGCCTAGGTCGGGTTCTGTCAATGTGTGCGTGCGGATGGGTGTTGCGGCGTCGAATGCGACGACCGGTGGTGGGGACTCGGTAGGTGAGTTGGCCTCTGTGTCCGCTGGTAAGGGCACCTTGACGGCTTCAATCTCTTCCTCGATCTCCGTCTCCTCTACAATCTCGGCATCCTCGAGGATCTCTTCCGCATCCTCCTCCAGCTCGAGCTCCTCCACATCCGGACTCGGCAAAGGCACCTCAACAGCACCTTTCGGACTCGCAGGCAAAGGCACATCCACCGCCTCTGGCGTCGGAGGAATAGGCACCTCCGCTGCCTCCTCGACCTTAACCTCCACCACTTCCTTCTTCACCTTCACCACCTCTACTTCCTCCTTCTTAACCCCAGATCCCTTCTTAGTAGGCGCAAACGCAGGCTTGGTCTTGTTCTTTAACGCAAGCGGCCTAGTCGTCCCCGTCTTCGCAGTGACCGCATTGCCAGTACGAGTGGACGAAGATGGTTTAGAGGCGGCGTTGGCGTTCATACGTGCGAGTTGGGATAACGTTGGCTGAGTTGGGTCCGCGCGTTTCTTGGGTTCAGGAGCGTAGCCTGGCGGTTTGATGGCGGGCGGTATTCTGGGTTTCGCGATGCCGGTCTTAGAAGTGACAGATGAAGTTGATGAAGCTTTCACGAGCGGTGGCGCAATCTTCGTCGGTGCAGTGGGTGCAGGCTTGGGTAAAGGCTTTAATGTAGCGGGAGGGTACTTCGCTGGACCTGGCTTTGGGATGGCAGGCTTTGCGGTCACGGTCGGGCCGAAGCGGGCACTGGACGCGGTGGGCGCCGAGAAGGTGCTCTTCGTAGCGGGGGCTGTGGCGGGTGGCGCTTTCGACGCTGTGGTTGTTGTGGAAGGTTTGAAGGGAGGTGGGCGACTCTTCGTGCGTGGCCTATATTTGATTACCCAATCAGCTTCACATCAACATTAGCAAGGGTGATTTGTGCATACCTGGTCGTAGCAGTGGACGGCCCAGGAACGGGCCTGTCCTCCTGCGCCTGCGCTTGCGGATGCGAGCTAGCAGCAGGCGAAACCTTCTTCTCCTCAACAACAGCTTTCTTCTCCTCCACACCAATATGAGCCACAGCCCTACGCGCGCCAGCGCTTCCCATAAGCTTCTCGCGCGTGCTCTGTGCAGAGGAAAGAGGTGGCCTCGTAGATTCAGAACGAGGACCGCTTGATATTTCCGGCCGAACGAGGGCTGTCGGGGCAGTCGGTACGGGGCCAGTCGAGGCGTCTGGTCGGACGGGTGCAGAACCGGAACGCGAGAGAGGTGGGGCGGCGTGTGGACGGTCGGGTTCTCTCCTTGTAGTAGTAGATGACGAGGTGGTGGCGGTGGTATGTGGTGCGGGACGACGTGCAGGGACGATAGTCGGTGGCGGCATATCGTTCGCGAGCGCACGACGGGGCGGGACTTTATCCTTGCTCTTCTCCTTTTCCACCACACGTTCTTTGACCTGCGCTTTCTCCTTCTCTTTTGCGCTCAATGCTACATCCGTCATGCTCTTCGTCAGAGGTATAGCCTTCTCCTTTAGCTCCTTGTCCTTCTTGAAAGGGATGGAGGCAGAGGAGGCGGACGCGGTGAGAGAGCGCGTGGACATGGATGTTGCGGGACGTGGAGGTGGGTGGTGTGCGAGTGACGAGGCGGGGCGGGAGCGTGTGGAGGCTTGAGAGGCTGGGCGGGAGGGTGCGGCGGAGGACGTTATGTTGAGGTATTTACGCGTGGTTGCGTCGATATTCGCCGTAAACCTGTATCCCAGTCAGTCAATCAACTCCAAAAGTAATATAATAAAGAGAAACGACGCACGTCGGTACGCGATCGGGCAACAACACGCAATAAGCATCAAACACCAGCCTCGCGACCTTCCTCACATCAGCCGCCGCATCCGTCGCCGTATTCCTAATAGCGCCCTCAATAGCCAAAGCCCTCGCCTCCTTCTCCAATTCCGGCGGACTGAGACTATTCACGCACGCCAACACGCCTTCCAATGCGATCAACCGCAGCGCAACGCTCTTGTCCTTCAACACATCGCATAACGGACGTAATAAAGCGGGCAATTGCGTTTGCTCGATGATCACATGAATAGCCTGTTTCGCTCTCGACACAAACACCTTATTGGGGCGGGCGCAGAGTTGAAGAAGAGGTGGGAAGTATATTTGGACTAAGGGTTCGAAGTCGGGTCCTAAGCCTGAGGCGATGGCGGAGAGAGCTTCGGAGGCGGTTGCGGAGAGTCTGGACCGTTCGGACGAGAGTGAGGTGGTGAAGGGTCGGGAGTGGGTTTTGAGGAAGGGTACGATTGAAGAGGGGTAGTCGCAGGCACCGCCGGCTGTGAGCGCCGTGAGGTGTTGGAGCGACACGGATATCTTCTCCCAGCTGTCTTCGGTTTCGACTAGTGTCAAGGCCGGGACGAGGTCGTTGAGGTGTCGTGTGACGTCTTCCGCGTTGTACACCTGCTATACTTTAGCCACACGTAAAGCCTAGAAAAGAGGTGGATACGTACGGGTATAATGGTAGGGACTTTCGGTGCCATGGCTTGATGGCAGGCAGAGCTAAAGGAATGTCTCGCGCCGCAAACGCGTGTCATAAATCTCAACATGAGCGTGACGCGCACGTTACCGCGAAACCACATCCTCCCGGCTCATCGGCCCGAATCCTGCCGATCTCAGCGACTTCCATCCGTGAATTCTTGCGCGCGGTCGTGACTCGCTGGCGCCCGATTAGATTTGGATGCTCCTCCGCCGTTTCTTGTCTCCCGCATCGATCTACTCGCCCCTGCGCTTTCCGAAATACTACAGATCGTACAGCAGTAGCAGGATGGCGCCGCCAAAACTTACAGCGCCCGAAGTCCGCCAGGCATTCTTCGACTTTTTCAAGTCCAAGCAGCATACTTTCGTGCCTTCCTCGAGCACGATCCCGTACGAGGACCCGACGCTCTTGTTCGCCAATGCCGGAATGAACCAGGTACGTCACTATATGGCGGGAGAGGAGTGGAATGCTGAAGGGACTTTGGATGTCTTGTAGTACAAGTCGATCTTCTTGGGAACGGTCGAGCCGCATAGCGAGCTGGCAAAGCTTAAGCGCGCGTTTAATAGTCAGAAGTGTATTCGTGCTGGAGGGAAGCATAATGGTGCGCTCTACAGTCTGTAATCTAAACGGCACGGAATAATTGATGGGTTTTGTAGATCTCGAGGACGTGGGCAAGGACTCGTACCACCACACTTTCTTCGAGATGCTCGGCAACTGGTCATTCGGCGACTACTTCAAGGTACCTACCCCTCCCCTTCCCATTACTCCTCATTCCTCTGCTCACACGACACAACTATGGTTAGAAAGAAGCAATCGAATGGTCCTGGGAGCTCCTCACGGACGTCCTCAAGCTCCCGAAGGACAGACTCTACGTCACGTACTTCGAAGGCGACCCTAAAGCCGGTCTCGAGCCCGATCTCGAAGCTAAGCAACTCTGGCTTTCTGTTGGTGTTGCTGAAGACCATATTCTGCCTGGTAACGCGAAGGATAACTTCTGGGGTGCGTATACTCTCCTACGCCCCAATCCCCTTGCTGATACCTGCTGGTAGAAATGGGCGCAACAGGACCCTGCGGCCCCTGCTCCGAGATTCACTACGACCGTATCGGCGGGCGCAACGCCGCACATCTCGTAAACCAAGACGACCCGGACGTCCTCGAAATCTGGAACAACGTCTTTATCCAGTTCAACCGTGAAGATTCCGGCGCCTTGAAATCTTTACCTGCGAAACATGTCGATACGGGAATGGGATTCGAGCGTCTCGTTTCGGTTATTCAGGATGTACGCTCGAATTACGATACGGATGTGTTCGGTCCGATATTTAAGAGGATTGAAGAGTTGACGGGACAACGACCTTACGCTGGGAAATTCGGCGCGGAAGACGCGGACGGCGTCGATACGGCTTACAGGGTTATCGCTGACCACGTCCGTACACTCACTTTTGCATTGGCGGACGGTGGAGTGCCGAATAATGTGGGTAGGGGGTATGTGTTGAGGAGGATTTTGAGGAGGGGGGCTAGGTTCGCGAGGAGGAAGATGGGCGTTACGATCGGGAGCTTTTTCAGTTCGCTTATGCCGGTGCTTATCGAGCAGCTCGTACGTATTCCTCGGTTGCTGTGGACGATGGATGATGACTGATTGTGGCTTGTTTGTTTTTGTTTTAGGGCGACGTGTTCCCGGAGTTGAAGAAGAGGCCGGAGGAGATCAAGGAGATTTTGGATGAGGAGGAGGAGAGCTTTAGTCGGACGCTTGATCGTGGTGAGAAGTTGTTCGAGCAGTACGCCAGCGCTGCCAAGGAGCAGGTATACTCGCCTTTTTCCATATATGCTCATGCGCATTACTTAACATCGTACAGGGCGCGGCGGTACTCAACGGTAAAGACGTCTGGCGTCTCTACGACACTTACGGGTTCCCGGTCGACCTTACACGTCTCATGGCCGAAGAGCTCGGTCTGGGCGTTAACGAAGCCGAGTTTGAGGCGGCGCAGGCGGCTTCTAAAGAGGCGAGCAAGGCTAATGCGAAGAAGGATACGGGCGTGGTGGTTAAACTCGATGTTCATGATATTGCGGCGCTCGAGAAGATGGAGGGTGTGCCGAAGACGGACGATTCGTTCAAGTTCCGTACGTATCTTCCTTTTCACTTGGACTGTGGATACGGTTGATTGACCCAGGATTGTGATTCGTAGAGTTTGGCAACGTCGACGCAACGGTCGTCGCGCTCTACCACTCGTCCTCTTTCCCTCAATCCACCACCGAGATCCCAGAAGGCGCCCCCTTCGGCATCCTCCTCGATCGTACATCCTTCTACGCCGAATCAGGCGGTCAAGAATACGACACGGGCAATATCGTCATCGACGGAGCATCCGGAGCCGATTTCGCCGTATCCAACGTTCAATCCTTCCGCGGTTACGTCCTGCACATCGGTCATCTCAAAGAAGGCTCTATCAAAGTCGGAGATAAAGTGGTGAGTCAGTACGACGAGTTGAGGAGGTGGCCTTTGAGGAACAATCATACCGCGACACATATTTTGAATTTCGGGTTGAGAGAGGTGTTGGGGGATCATATTGATCAGAAAGGATCGTTGGTGGCGCCTTCTAAATTGAGGTTCGATTTCAGTCATAAAGCTGGAGTTACGGGGAGCGAGTTGGGGAGGATTGAGGAGATGAGTAGGGAGTGGATTAGGAGGAATGTGAAGGTTTATAGTAAGGAGATGGATCTGAAGGAGGCGCAGAAGATACCCGGGTTGAGAGCTGTGTTTGGAGAGGCGTATCCGGATCCTGTGCGTGTGGTCAGTCTCGAGTACAGCTCGGACGAGATCGCGGCGGATATTGGGAATCCGAAGTGGAGGGGGACGAGTGTCGAGTTCTGTGGTGGAACGTATGTTTATTCTTCTACTCTCTTCTCTTTGTTCTCAGCTGATTCACGTCGCAGGCACGTCGCGCGCACGGGCGATATCAAGGACTTCGTCATCACCGAAGAATCGGGCATCGCGAAGGGCATCCGTCGCATCATCGCCGTAACAGGCCACGAAGCCGCAGACGTAACGCGTACAGCCGACGCACTCGAAGCGCGCCTCGTTTCCGCCGAGAACGCCACGGGCAAAGCGAAAGATGCGGCGCTTAAGACGCTTCAGGTCGAGCTTGGTCAGGCGGATATCAGTTTGATCAGGAAGAATGCGTTGAGGGATCGGTTGGCGGGTGTTAGGAAGGCGTTCGATAAGGAGGTTAAGGAGAGGGAGACGAAGGCGCAGAAGGAGGCTGTTGAGGCTTGCGTTACGTTCTTTAAGGAGAAGCCGGAGGAGGATGCGTATTTCGCTGTCGTTCCGGTAGAGGGGAACGTCAAGGTAAGACTGAATCTACTAGATCACATATCCGCGGAGATTGATGGTGCACTGTAGATCCTCCAAGCCGTCGTACTTTCCGCCAAGAAACTTGGTAAAGCAGTCTACGTCTTCAGCGCAGACGTCTCTGGCGGTAAAGTCGCGCACGTGAACCATATTCCCGAGTCTTTGCGTGTTCCCGGATTTGACGCGCGGTCGTGGGCGGCGAGTGTTAGTGAGGTTATTGGTGGGAAGGCCGGTGGAAAAGAGGAGGGTGCGCAGGGTGTGGGGACTGAGGTTGGGAAGGTGCAGGATGCGAGGGAGGTCGCTGAGAAGACGTTCCGCGAGAGGAAGTGATGTGGATGCGTTAGGGTGGTCAATGTTGTGTATTTGTACCAGGTTTGCGCAATGTGATAGATGCAGATATTGCTTTCATAGCAGATGGCGGTGAGCGGTAGTAGGTGAATAGTATGCGAAGTGAATGCAAGGTCGAGGAACCGGGGTTCATAACCGGGCGGCCGGAAACTAGTGCTCTACTTCACATTGTCTAAGTACAACTTCATAGGTTAAAGGTCGATGAAGTGCACTGTTAAGGAACACGCGCCGGTGCAACTCACATGGCCGCGTTCGTCGCGTCACGGCCTCAGGCCCGGACTCGCGCGACCGAACTTGTCATCTTCTACCACCACCACCATCACTGGCACTACTATCATCATGGCTGACGATGCAAGGTACGCTCCGCGTTCGAATGGTCCTGCCCCAGCCTTAGATATACTGATCACATCATAGTTCGCCATGGACGTCTCTGGTCGACTCTCGTTTCTCTGACGGCGCGGCTGCGCTGGCGCCCATCCCGCGGGACCGCCAATTGCAAACCATGGATCTGGAGCTAGAGAGCATTCAACAGGCCTTTGTGCGAGCGCGCCGACTGCGTAACATGAAAGCAGGGCCCTGCATACTTCCTGCGGAGACCCTTGCCCATATCTTCGAATGTCTTCAATCGATGTGGGTACCTGGGCGCCCCGCAAACCCGCCGAAATGGAGATTCAGTGCGGGCTGGATGTGTATCACTCGTGTTTGCAGCCTTTGGAGACAGGTACTTGAATATACACTGAACCTAAACCTTAATGTCGCTCGGAGTCTTACATGAACCCAGGTCGCACTCAACACTCCTTCGCTATGGTCAAACCCAACAATTGATGTTCGCAACATGCCCCATCGATACATCCCCGAGATTCTACGCCGGTCACGCTCAAATCCTCTTCATCACTTGCAGCTCTGGTGGGATGGCGATAACGACGTCGTACGAGACGTCAATGCAAACGCATGGCTTTCCCCTACTATCTTTCGGCGCACCCGGCATTTAGATCTTTTCGTCAGCCTTGACCTGGCCAAACACGTGGCAGCCCGACTTCCGCATCCTCAAGAGATGACCCATTTGCACGAGCTCAGTCTGGTGGTCAACGGCGGCGAGGATGACGACTTACCCGCGGCCTTCCGAGATCTAGCTGGAGTGACAAAGCTCGCACTGGAGACCTGTTGCCTACCTTTCCAGTCCGCTATATTATCTTCCGGGCTGAGATATCTTCATATGACGCTTGTTGAGGGCTGTTTGAACTCGTACGAGCAGGTCATGGAGCTGATGACCCGCCTTCAGTCACTCGAGGTATTGAAATTGATAGACGTGGCGCCCCACCCCGGTCCCACGGCGGATATACCTGCAATTGACATGCCAGCTACACTACAGCGGCTGGAGATTTGCATATCCGACTCAGGACTTGCCCTGCATGGCTTACAATTCATATCGTCCATCCGCGCTCCTCCGGCTTGTTCAATCCTGTACGAACACTCGGCACTTGTACACGTTCTAGACTTTTCTGACACTGTGTTCCTCGACCAAACTCTGCATCGACTTTGTTCGACTCTCTCATTTGCTCACCAGGAGGATAGGGAGGCGCGGCAGCTGGAGCTCGGCAATACTGGAGCTCGCATTCTTTCAAAAGTGCGGCGCCAGCCATCGGAATCGCTGCAGCAGTCCGAGAACAACGAAACCATCATCAATACCCTCGCATTTCCCGGGTTCAAGAGGATGGGCAACCCTCGCGTACACTTCAACGTCACCGATTATCTGTCGAGCCTAGCCCTGGAACATCTCAGCACATTATCGCTAGATGTGTCTGCAGTGCGCGCTATTAAACGCAACAACCTTTGGTCATCTCTACTCTGCGCCACCAATGTATGTCACGTCGGCCTGATCAGAAGCAAGGCATCCCTGCTTTATTTCGCGGAAGTGCTGGATGCGCTCCGGAAGCCTTACTCGTCTGACTCGGGCGAAGAGATGCGCGCGCTCTTTCCGAAGCTGCAAACGCTGGGGATACCCTTGGATAAAGACGAGACGAAGCATGGCGAGTTAGTAATCGGTCTCTATGGGCTTATACAGGCCAGAATAGAGCGCGGAACGCCGTTGGAAGAGTTGATTACATCGAAGGAAGCTGGGCAGTGGTCTGTATGGAACACTTTACCGGCGTCCTTAAGGGTCACATTTATTGATTGTCCTCTCGCTAAGCCTCCGGTGCCATTCTAGACTACCTTTGAATAATGTTGGACATTCTGTACTCCGTCATCTCATCTCTGCTCATCACGGCAAACCGGTGAAAAAGATAAGCCTGTCCACGACGCGTTGTAGAACTCACGTGGCCGTGTTGAAGAACATCTCATGGACGTGCGCATAAGTTCCGATAGTCTTTCCATCCTCTACCACCATTGTGTCGAACACAACATCGCGTGCGAGATTTCTTCTTTCTGTGTGGCTCTACCGACACATGCAGCCTTGATACGGCCACTTGCGTTGAAGATTGAAGGCGACACGTGCGCTGCGCCGAAGATGTCGCATCCGCGGGCGGACGTGAAGGAGATCAAGGCTGAGTGGGACGCATGAATTGAGGAGCCTGAGGTTGTAGAGAAGGCGACTAAGGCTGCCGACGCGGAGGTACCACAATCCGCAAGCTCAGAGACACTGAGCCGTTCTCTTTCACGTTTACGAGAAGAGAACCCGACCGTCCGCACGTCGCACCGCCTCTCTCGCATTCCAGTTCTGCACCTTTTCTACCTGACGCGTCTACAGACCCCTTATTGACAGCACCAGCTGCGAAGGTCTACCCTACTGCCAGCTCAGAAGGATAGCCCTGTTGCTGGACCATCGGCTGTTACGACACAGTATGTGTATTTCTCCGTTTATCTTACTAGCGTCATGAAGCTGACTGCGTATGGTATAACAGGCCGCACACGAAAGGCCGCACACGAAGAGCCGCGCACCGCCTGTCTACCCTTTCGCGGCAACCTTACCGCCTTCCAGTGCAAGCAAAGCGCCACCCGCCAGCGCCCTCTTTTGCAGCACTCGCCGTATAGAGTGTATGCGCAGGACCAGTCCCATCTGCGGAACCCTCCAGATTCTACGAAGTACTCCCGCCCGCGCCAACGGAGACTGCGCGACCGCTCGCGAAAACCGCATCAACCGCATCCAACACATCCAAGAGAGGCATTGCGAAGCCTAGAGTGTCGCAGGCTGCGCTTTGAAACCCAAGAAACGCGCGGACCCGACATAGCCAACATGGTCCCAGCTTGCGAGGACAAACTCAAACACCGCGCCCAAACCCTCATCCCGTACAGCCCCGTCGGCGAGGACGCGCACGACGCGTCCGCTTGCGTTGAAGAATGGAGCCAAGCCTGCGTTCGCTGCGATGAAGAAGGGCGAGATCAATGAGGTGATGCAGAAGAAGAACGGAATGGTGAAAGCTGAGATCGGGGAGGCGGAGGTGCCGATTTCTGAGACTCCAGTACGCACCGAGACCAAAATGGGTTGCAAGGGCCGTGTTCGGCTTCCGTGGACGTTTCCGTACTCCGAGCGCGGAAACTCGCTTATAGCAGACGACGAGGTAAGTATACGTACGTATGCAATCCATCGCGATGGGGATCTCGGGGGTATGAAACACACTATGCGCTTCTATAGACGGGCCACTGTTGAAAGAACTGAATACTGTGATATTTCCCACAGAGCTAACAAAAGAGCATACGTCGCGTGAACGGTTTAGTGGTGTACCTTATAGCATCGTTGCTTGGCTCGTACCGCTACCTCACTTCTCCTCCACACTCGACTGAACCCACCGTGCCCGATGTCCAACTCCTCTTCCTCAATGCCAGCTGGGCCGAAAGATGGGTATCCCGATTTCGAGCCGGATACGGTTGTGCACGGACACTACAAGATCATGGATAAGCTGGGAGCTGGAAATCACGCATCAGTCTGGCTGGCCTGGGATACAGCGGTCGCGGCGTACGCACATTCATATGATGATCTGTGTACGGCAACTGAAGATATCTCTGTGCCACGAACAGATGGCCTCTTCGGGCAATCAAAGTTCTGACTGCTAGCGCGACTTCGGTCGAGTTAAATCCTGAAGATCCTTCGTACGAGCTGTCAGTGCTGCATATCATCAGAGATGCAGTCATGCGCATTCCCTACGACCCCGGACACCAGCATATCATGCAGTTCCTGGATCACTTTTCGCTTGACTCGCTGCATGGCAGGCACCTTGCTCTCGTGATAAATGTCCTCGGTCACCACTTGGGAGAGATGCAAGATCATTGCCCAGACCTCAGGGTTCCCCCTCCTGTCGTCGGCCATATCTGCCGCCAGCTTTTGCAAGCACTCGCGTTCCTTCACGAAGAATGCAAAGTCGTCCATACAGGTATGTTCTGTGACGAAAGGATGTTGTGGCAATGCACTGACATTTCACGCAGATATCAAGCACGACAACGTCTTACTACACGACTTCGGTGCCACCAATACGTCAATACTTAAAACATCTCTGTCTCTCGTTGATTTTGGTGAAGGTAAGGAACACATTGTTGCCAATATACCAGAGCTAATGATATATTTCCCTTCAACCTAGCTGTGCCCGAACATGGAGATCATCGGAAGCTGATACAACCAAAGTCATACCGTTGCCCTGAGGCCGTCGCGGGTCTGGAATGGGACGCAAAGGCTGACATATGGAACCTCGGTTGTTTCGTGCGTAACTGATGTCATCTCACCGAGCAAACGTTAACAAATCCCGTTAGGTTTTCGAGCTACTCGTTGGCAGGAAACTGTTTGTTGTCCGGAAGGATCTCGACGAACGCGGCGAGCTACTTGCTACGGAGAACCAGTCTCACTTCGCCCGCATCTACGCCTTCATCAAATTGCCACACGAGTCCGAGGAAACATTCAACCAGTACTATTTCTCTAGCGGCGGAGCGCGTTCGTCAGAGCTCTTTAAACCAGGTCCGTCACGACCATCTTCAACACCGTTCACGACTCACTATAGGCGTAGATGGGACACTGCGTTACCGTTACCCCGCACCGGAACCGGTTCCTTTGGCATCCATTCTCACACACTTAGGCTTTGACGACCCGGAGCTACTCGAGTTCATGCAGGGCATGCTGAGGATACTACCCCAGGATCGGTTGTCTGCGCGGGAGCTGCTTTCCAAGAGCTGGCTCCACGTGGACGACGACTCGTCAGCGCAGGAAGATACTTCAGAGTCGGAGAATGAGGATGATGATGGCGAGGATGATGATGGCGAGGATGATGATGACGAGGCTGATGATGGCGAAGGCGAGGGCGAGGGCGAGGGCGAGGGCGATGACAGTGGTGGTGGTGACGGCGAAGTATCGGGACTTGCGAGCAAGCTCGAACTGATCTCAACGAAGGCGAATTAGTTGTCGACAGGATGTATGTCACGAGCTTTATTGATAGAATTGTACACTTTGACTTGCCAGTGCACAGCGAGCGATCCGGATGTGCGAGAGCTAGCACCAAGGTAGCACCGAGGGAAAAGCGGTAGACGGCCGCGCCGCTGCGAGTGGCTGTCCGTCCTCTTCCCTATGTACGCGGACTACTTAGGGCGTCGCGGATCAGGCGTCATGGACGTTTGGAAGCACATCAGCGCCGATAACATCGGCTTGGATCACGGGCAGGACGAGATAGGAGAATTGGACAATATAATGCTATGAACGCAGATTGAGTCTGGAGTGGCTGAGCTCATACTCCATTCGGGGATGTGAGCGATTCTCTGGGAAGCGCGACGCGAGCCCGTTCATCTCCTAGCGCCACAGGCTTGGCGAGCTATAGCCCGCCTGTACAGGTCAAGCGTTGAATGAGCTGACGACGCCAGGCGCCGCGTTCTCGAGCCCAGTACAGCGCCGTGATGTTGTGTCCCGAGATATACGCTACAGGCAGTGGTCAAGATGAGTAAGATGGTGGTAGCCTTGCGCGACATCGTCGTATTCCGAGGTTGGGCAGTGGTAGCTCTGACAGTGCGATAACGTGCAAGTGCATACAATGCGTCCAAGATTAATAAACCCGCGTCACTGGAAGTTCAAAGCCATCTGCCAATGGTCGAAGTGTTACATATCTTACACTGCCATTACTCAACGCGCTCTTGTATGGCCGATGGCCGCTCGTCAGTCGGATACTGGTCAGAACTGTTGTAAACCATCACACGAGAATACGTAGTCGATGGTTCTTCGTCAAAGCGTAATCCACATACAGCTGCGTGAGTATCACGGCTATTCCATATGGGCGGCAAGCATGATGATTGTACGTTGACCGAGTTCACCAGCCCAGGAGCCTAGCGGCAGCGGAGCAAATGCTCAGTCCGGCACGGGTGGCGTGCACAGCTGAGTCTCATGTTCGCATAGATAAATAAACCTTAACGCTAGCGTAATTGGGTGTGTACATCATAGCAGAGAGTAGCGGTATTGTATGTTGCGGCTAGAGAACCTGCTTCTCGTCCGTATGGATGAGTACCTCGCCATAGCCTTGACTGATGAGCTTAAACATACCTATGCCTCCTCAATGCGACATATTCTTCCTGCCCTTCGCCTTCCTCCATACCAGCATCTTGCGCCCGCTGAGGCTCTTCTTGCGCGCGAGGAAGCCGTGCTCGCGCTTACGCTCAGCCTGCGACAGCTCGTACTCCATACCAAACGTCCTATGTCGGATCTCGCTGTAGAATAGGTCACGGCGCTGATGAAAATTTGCGGTTGAGGTGGGTGATGCGCTTTAGGTCGTGCCGCGTGCGTGCAAGCAAGGCGAGAGTTGCGGAACGGGCGAGCGCGCATAGTAGACTAGATAACGGACGCGCAACAGACTACAGCGTCCTAAGCACATGTGCCGTCGTAGACCCCAATGATGCACACATTTGCATCTCACAAAGAATCCTAATGCAAGTCGGTCGAGCTGGACGGCAATAGTAGGGTCAGTTACGGGCAAGCTAGGGAAATGATGGTGGTCGAGTGCACACTCGCCGCGGCGTGCGTCGACTGGGATCTCCCACCACCACCACCACCACCACCACCACCACCACCACCACCACCGCCACCACCACGATGAAGGACTCGCTCCCGCCCCGATCCATCGCCCGCACATCATGCAGCTCCACGCCTTGCAACGTTCATGTTCGCGCGCTCCCTCGCCGGGTCCGCCTTGTCCACGTCCATCCTTCCATGAAGAACGATGAGCGTGCGCTCACGAACGCCTCTCCTCACGATCCGGGTCGGCACGTTCCGACGTGACACATTCAGCGGTTTCGTATCAACTGCCCCAGCCGGCCTCGCTCGGCCGGAAATGTCGGGCGGTCCTCGCCCCGAACCTGCAGCCTTCTTTCTCAGCACTGAATATGCGCGAGAAACTCATGGGAAGCGCTGGTGCACGTAGGGTCGTGGCTTATATCGGCGTGGAAAGATAAGAAATCCATTGTTGAGGAGAAGGAGAAGAAGGTCCTGCCTGCTACTAGC
This sequence comes from Peniophora sp. CONT, assembly GCA_001632445.1. Classification (NCBI taxonomy): domain Eukaryota; kingdom Fungi; phylum Basidiomycota; class Agaricomycetes; order Russulales; family Peniophoraceae; genus Peniophora; species Peniophora sp. CONT. The sequence continues at coordinate 56,320 of KV424555.1, forward strand.
TCGCAGGAGCAGGAGGACAGACCTGATGCTGGACCGTCTACTGCTACGACGCGGTATGTGCTTTTTGTCTATCTGTCTCACCGTTATCATGAAGCTGACTTGGCTGTGTCACAGGCCACGCAACAAGAGTCGCCCACCGCCCTTCAAACCTTCCACAACAACCACAGCGCTGACCAGAGCGAACAAAGCCCCACCCGCCACCGCCCCCGCGACGAAGAGCACCTTCGTAGCGCCCACCGCATCCAGTGCCCGACCGCTAACCAGCCATACCAAAGCCAAGCCCTGCGAAGTCACCACCGCCACCGAAAGCTCCCTCTACCTCTCCTGTCATGTCCAAGCCCGGCATCGCGAAGCCCAGGGTACTGTTCGCCGTCAAACTGCCCGGCTACACCCCCGAGCCCAAAAAAAAACGCGGCCCCGACTTGACCCACTCTCTCCCCACTCGCGAGGATGAACCCCACCACCACCGCCACCGCCGCGTCCAAGCCCTATACCTCACGTGCAGCTCTGGGTACGACGCTGCAGCTTTTGTTGAAGAATAAAGCCGAGTCTGCGTTGCTGCCGACCGACAAGGATGGGTTTAAGGAGGCGGAGGAGGTGCCTATTTCTCCGACACCCGAGGTGGTTGACGCGCTTATGTGGGGAGGGGTGGAAGGGTGACGCTGGGATTCCAGGTCACGGGGAGGAGTTACGTAGAGTCGTGCGAGATGGAGCTTGATTGAGCGGTTTGATGGCCGATAAGAGAGGAGTAGCCTGAGGCGGGAGAGGAAGTAGTTGCTGTTGTTAGTTTGTCGTTACGTTTTGTGCTTCTTATAATCATGATTTTGTCTTACTGTGACTGTCTGGAGAGCGCAATGACGTGCAGCGCTTTTTGGCTCACGCGCCAGGCGCACAGATAAGGTCTACGCGCAGGGCGAGAAGGTGCTTGAGTACATAGCCGTAAAATCTCACGTGGCCGCGTTTGATGGCGCTAATAATGCGAACGCGCAGGACTGAGGACAGGACTCGACGCGCTCCCGAGCTCACCTTCTACCGTCATCATGGCAAACGACATACAGAAGTAGGCATTCGCACCATACATGTTATTATATGAAAACACGCTCAACAACTCTTAGCTCCTCGTTACAATCGCTTGTCTTGTCGCGTTTTTCCGACAACGCACTCTCTGGCATTCCGCGCGGACTTCAGTTGCAGACCGCAGACGCAGAGCTCGAAACCTTGATGCAGACTCTTTACCGAGCGCGCCAGATGAGAAACGCAAGAGCTGGTCCCGGTCGTCTTCCGCGGGAGATACTTGCGTACATATTCGAATGCCTTCAACCTCTTTGGCTTCCGCGGCGCGAGCTCGATGAAAAGGACGCCGCGGGATTGGAGCCCGTCTTCTGTTCCGGCTGGATGACTGTCACGCACGTCTGCAGTTTCTGGAGAGAGGTGAGTTGCGATGTATTGGCTTATGGTCCGCTGTGCCCATTCTGATACGTGTGCACAGGTCGCGCTTAGTTTTCCATCGCTATGGTCGAACCCAACGATTGACATCCTAAGCATCCCCCGCCAGTACATTCCAGACATTCTTCTTCGATCCCACTCTGCTGCGCTTGATTTAAAACTTATCTGTGAACACGAGTCCATTCAAACGCGGCAGGATACTAGTTTCAATGCTTGGTCGTCCTCCGTCATATTGCGACGCGCCAGACGTTTGAATATCATCGCAGACATGGAGCTCATTACATACTTGGCGCAGCGGCTATCTCCCAGCCATGTCATGGAGCGCCTTCACGAGCTAGCCGTATCGAGCTGGGGTGCAGAAGGCACCCTTGACCTTCCCGCGCCCTTCTACAATCTACCAGAACTCACGAGCCTAATCTTGTGGGACTATCAAGTACCGTGGCGATGCCCCATACTGTCTTCGAAGTTGACCGAGCTTCGCTTGCTGTACTGTGATATTGGACCACGTCCAACATACCAGGAGCTCTATGACTTATTGTCTCTGCTGCAGTCACTTCAAATACTCGAACTGAGGGAGACAGTCCCCCGCCGCCCCATTCCTTCGGAGGGGCATCTGACCGACACCATTATGGCACCCTCGCTACGACGACTGGAGATCGCGGTGCTCGATAGTGAACTTGCCATGGATGCTTTGACATTTATGTCACTAATACACGCTCCTCCTCAATGTGTTTGCAACTACCACATCAATCAACTCGGGGCGCATGATCCAGACATGACGTTTGTCGATGATGCCTTGGGTCGACTGATACCCAATCTCTCGCTTGCTGGTCATAACTATACCGAGATGCGGCACCTGCTGTTAACCTATCGCGGTCTTCAACTCGCGGGCACCCCAATCCCACTGCAGATCGCATCGCCATCTAATCGGTCTTCAAAGCTGGATCTCGCGACAATCTTCAACAGGCTTCGTATACCTCACTTCTCAAAGCTGGACCCTCCAATATACTTCCATCTCGCGAATTATCTCTCCTTTGTCACTCTTGAGCGTCTCATCACCGTATCACTCGACTCTTCTTCCATACGTTTCATCGATGACAATGACCTCTGGTCATGTTTACTCCGTGCGGATGGCGTTCGTCGTATTGGGTTGGTGAAGACTACCGCACCTGCCAGCCTCTATGTGCCACTACTGCTGGACGCACTCAGGCTACCTCGCGCTCTCGACACAGGAGATGAAACTCGTATCCTGTTCCCGCAATTGGAGGAACTGGCGCTTCTGCTCACCGAGGACGAGGCCGCACACAACGATGTGATCATCGGCATCATCGACCTCGTGCATGCCAGACTGCAGAATGGGACACCGCTACTTGAGCTCGTCATATCGAGGGAAGCCGCACATTGGGCTGTGTGGACCACTCTTCGAGCGTTGTTGAAGATCACGTTTATTGACTATCCCTTGTTCGACTCATCGCCAGTGATGCCAAAAGTCGATACCGTATGAACTTCCTGTATAGATCCCATCTTCCTAATATACAATATCCGTTGCTACGCTATTCCTGTCTCACCCTTGTCATCGACCACGTTACTTGTAGACGAAGCATTGCATGGTAGGATATCGTACGCAATATCCTTAGAGGCATCCTCCACCGAAGCCCAATCCTTGCAAAGCTTATTGAGAATACTGCCCAAATCCTGCTCTCTACGCGGCAGCTGCTCTCTCAGGGGTGGCTCTATATGGTGTGACAGCGATGCTAAGCCAGATGGCGACAACAAAGTACAGGGCCTCGAGGGAGAAGCCTATCATAATGGTGCGGATTGACCTGAAGGAAGGTGGGTTACATATCGGTGGACTGCACAGGTATCTCGGCACAGCATCTATCAAAAAAGAGATATGTGTTAGCTCGTCGATATCCGAGTTTAACATAAGAGTGCAAGGAAAAGACTATTCGGCGGTAACTTACTGGTTGATCGGGTGCACGTCGACTAGCATGTTCGATTGCGAGTAGCGCGAGCGATACGCATACGCATACGGTCAGGCCGGCCAGTCTGGTGTTCCGTGCGGCGAGTGTGAAGCGCCGGCACATATCCGGCACAGTATGATTCACCAAATACTCCCTCCCTAGCCTCTCGCCTGCCTCCGCCCGTCTGCGCCGAGCGACAATAGACGTGCTTCGTGCTATGCATAACCTATCCTCCGCATTCGAGTTCTACGTGGCCAGTCCATCGTTCCTGACAGCGATGCCAACGGAAGCATGACTTTCCCGCAAACGCAAGAGTTCGGCAAAGAGGTGTGCGCGCATCGTCAAGCTAGTCGTATTGAGTAAAACGGAGGCTGAGCGTGAAAACTATGTGCACAAGCAGCGGGTCCCACAAATTTGTTATTCCATATATGACTTTCGACAGAGTTCGAACGAGGGAAGAGCATGGGCAAAGCAACATCTTGTATAAACGCGGGGATGATGATGGTCGAATGCATACTCGCGCGCGTCGCCCGGCCGCGGATGTCCGTGACGCGGGTGTCTTTCTGAAGCCTTTCTCCCCGCCACCGCCACCACCACCACCATGGCAGATACCTCATCGATGTGCGCACTTTTGCTACTTACCCTTCGGTCCCAACATGATCCGATGCTAATCGTCCATTAGCTCTCCTTGGTCCTCTCTGGTCAACTCGCGTTTCTCTGAGAGTGCACTGTCGCGTGTTCCGCGCGGGTCACACCTGCAGACCATGGACTCGGAGCTGGACAGCCTCATGCAGGCCGTCCTCCAAGCACGCCGAATGCGGAATATGAAAGCGGGTCCTTGCACGCTTCCTGCTGAGATTCTTGCGTATATTCTTGAGTGTGTTCAGCCGGCCTGGTCACCGCGCCGTGAACAATCCAAGTCGGGAGACACCGTGTTTTGTGCTGGCTGGATGTCTGTCAGCCATGTCTGCACTTTCTGGAGGGAGGTTCGTGGTTTGTTCTCAATTGCAAGCTGATTACGATGTCTAATATACCCGTGCAGGTTGCGCTCGGTACTCCCTCATTATGGTCAAAACCAACGCTCGACATTCTGAGCATTCCCCACCAGTACATCCCGGACATCCTCTTCCGATCCAAATCAACTCTATTCGACATGCGACTTCGCTGGACAGACAAAGCTGCTCTTATGTTGAATGACAGCGGCTTGAACGCCTGGTTCTCTCCGACCATCTGCCGACGTGCAAGACGATTGGATATAACGGCGGAGATGGGTCTCGTGGAATTTGCAGCAGAACATTTACCTCCAAGTCAATACATGGATCAACTGCGCGAGCTCAGCGTTGAAGTTTATGACATTGAACAAGATCCCGACTTGCCTGTGCCCTTTCATCATCTACTTGGCTTGACAAGTTTGACCTTAACATGCTGCCAAGTACCATGGCAATCGTCGCTCTTCTCCTCTCAACTTCGAAACCTCTCCTTTACACAAGGCGGAAGTCAATTCCAGCCCTCGTATGATGAGATCAGTGCATTGATGGCTCGCCTCCATGCGCTGGAAACACTTTACTGGGAGGACATAGTACCCCGGACTCAACCCTCTGGAGGTCATGCACCTGCAATCTCCTTACCAAAGTCATTGCGCCAGTTGACGTTACTCGTCGGATTTGAGGGGATGGCCATGGACTGCTTGGAACTTATCTCTCACATCAGCACACCTCCACAATGCGCTCGCAATCACTCGATTCCTGAGATTCTTGAGTTTGACCTTGACCCTGATGAGATTGGGGACACCATGGGGCGTATCTTGGCTGGTCTCTCCTTCGCCGAGTGTGATTATATTGAGGGGCGGTATCTGGACTTACTGAGTGGCCATATCCGGATCATAGGCTCCATATTGGCCTCGCCGCAGTATACGCCACCTCATTCACATCTCTTACAAGCCAATTCTAAGTTTATCATCAACAGACTTGATATTCCCGCTTTCGACTATGACAGCCCGCCGTTTTCATTCCGATTAAGCAACTATCTCTCACTTCTCGCCCTTGAACGTCTACACACCATTTCGCTTGATATCCCCACCATCCGCGACCTTGGAGAGCATGACCTGTGGCCGTCTCTTCTTCGAGCCGATAGGGTCCATCGAATAGCCGTGATGAGACCCTATGCGAAAACGATGCGTGCGCACCTCAGCCAGCTTTTGAACGCACTCGGGAGGCGTCACGTCCGCGAATCGGGAGACAAACTCGAAAGACACATTCTTTTCCCACACCTTGAGATCTTGGCGTTGCCTCTAATCGAAGGCGAGGCTCAGTACGGAGACGTTTTTGTCGATCTCGTCAGTCTCGTACAGGCTAGAGAGACGCTGGGAGCACCTCTGCGTGAGCTTGTCGTGCCAAAGAGTACCACGAACTGGTCTGTATGGAGCACTTTACGACCAGTTCTGAAGGTGTCGTTCATAGACTACCCTCGGAACACATCACCGATGTCGCCGGAATCTATGTAGAACACAATATTGACAAACATACTTGATATGCGTCATTTTCTTATCCAGCGATTGACAGTTCCCGGTACCTTTCATCTCAGAACAGGAGTGAGTCCGACGGAAGCTTTCCACCATTTTTCACAGTTGGCGTGTTGAGCATGAAGATACCGCTTTCTCGGCCGCCACGCCTTCGGTGAGTGCGCAAAGGCAAGTATGCAGTGCGCATCAGGACTCGCGAGGGCGCGTAGATCATAGTCGACGCGAGCTGAGTTTGCAGATTCACGCGCAAGATCATAGCATCGCGAATGCCAAAAGCATCATGGTAACAATTTCACGTCCGTAGATGTATGACAACTGTCATATAGTCCTGCCATGCAAACCACCGAGTGCCGGCTGTACCGTCGGCGCGTTTCCTGGCCTTCCTATGAGTCGTAGACATCTTACCATTCCGCCACGCTAGAGAGCGAGACCTGCACGCGAGTTGACTCTGCGGTACACGGCAGTCGTTATCTAGGGTGAAGGTCGCGTGTTGCAGGTGTAAGAAGAGGAAGCGCAGACCGAGTTGAACGCGTGTCGCGGAGCAGTAATGTCTGGAAGGAGAAGTTTTCCCGCCAATATAGATGAATGCATGAATTATAGCAGTGAGCAGTGGTATTGTGGGCACATAGAGCCAGATAATATGCTTCGCGTCTGTGTACGGATGAGTACCTTTGGTATAACCTTGGAAGGGCTTGGACGTGCCTTTACATCCTCAATGCAACGAATTCGTACGCGCGCCAAGACTCTTCTCGTGCGCGAGGGAGCCGCGCTTGCGTTTGCGTTTACGCTTACGCTGCAACAGCTGGTCCTCCGTATCGAACGGATTAAGCCGGACGTGCTGCAGCATAGACGACAGTGCAGATACCGATGGTGTCGCAGCAACAATAGGTAATGTGATTTGGGTGATGCGGGCAAACGAAGCGACAGCGACGGAAGAGGGGAGCCGCGCAAGATATCGGCGGTCGCGCAACGGGCCGCAACGTCCCAAGTGCCGCTGCCGCCGTAGATGCAAACGATACACGCATATCACATTCCACAAAGGATATGAATGCAGGTCGGGGGATTCATACGAGCAGCTGGACAGCAATGGGAATGGTGGTGGTCGAGTGCACTTTGCATAATCGCCGCGGCGCGCGTCCGACTCGACTGGCATAACGCGCGTGTCTTACTCTCGCACCACCACCACCCCCACCACCATGAAGGACAGTACCTCGATGTGCGTACATCTACCACATACCCTTTCGCGTCAACATAAACGGATGCTAATTGTGCTTAGCTCTCCCTGGACTTCCCTTGTCAACTCGCGTTTCTCTGAGACTGCGCTGTCGCGCTTCCCGCGCGGGCTCCACCTGCAGACCATGGACTCGGAACTGGACAGCCTCATGCAAGCCGTCTTCCAAGCTCGCCGAATGCGGAACATGAAAGCGGGTCCTTGCACACTTCCTGCCGAGCTCATCGCCTATATATTCGAGTGTCTTCAATCGGACTGGCCGCCACGTCGTGGTTATTATGATTCGGGAGATGCTGGCTTTTCCAGCGGTTGGATGTGTGTTACCCATGTCTGCAGCCGTTGGAGAGAGGTGCGTATCATTATAGCTTGAAGTGATGTAAGTTTGGAACTCAATTAATCACGCAGGTCGCGCTCAATGTCCCCTCGTTGTGGTCGAAGCCAACGCTCGACATCTTGAGCATTCCTCATCAGTACATTCCGGACATCCTGTTCCGATCTCAGTCGACCTTGTTTGACATAAAACTCAAATGGGCGGACTACCCTGCTTTGATATTGACGGACAGTCGCTTCATCGCTTGGTTTTCCTCGTCTATCTGTCGACGCGCGAGACGCATAGAGATAGCAGCAGAGATTGAACTCATAGAGCACGCCGCGGAACTTCTACCTTCGATTCAAGATATGGGTCAACTGCGCGAGCTCAGCGTGAAGGTTCTCGGTACCGATGATGATCCTGGCTTGCCAGTGTCTTTCCGTAGTCTGCCCGGCGTGACAAGCTTGACCCTAGAATGCTGTCGAGCATCATGGCAATCTCCGATATTCTCTTCGCAACTCACTAAACTCTCGCTGTCATACAACAAGACTGGGTTGCGACCGTCGTATAGCGATGTCAGCACACTGTTGGCTCGCCTCCAGTCGCTCGAAATGGTCCGCTTGGTGGATGTAGTACCTGCACTTGAACCCAACGGAGGTCATCCACTCGCAATTTCCTTCCCAAACTCCCTTTTCCGGTTGACGATAGCTGTCACGAACGAGGAGTTGGCACTGGATGGTTTGGTATTCATCTCTCAGATCAACACCCCTTTCCTATGTGCTCGCAACTATTCACTTCCTCACACCACCTTATCCCTGTCTACGATGCCTCTGATTAAGGATGCCCTGGGACGACTCTTGCCTCATATCTCCTTCGCTAAGTGCGACTACATCGAAGAGCGGCACCTGGTCTTGCTGAGTGACCGCATCCGAATTGTAGGCTCTACACTGTCCTCGTCGCAGTCTACGCCATCTTTCTCGCCAGCCGATTCCCGACTCGTTACAAATAAACTTGAAATCCCCGATCTTGACGAGGACACTCCGCCGTTATCGTTCCGCTTATGCCACTACCTTTCAATCATCGCTCTTGAACATCTACACACCGTATCGTTGGACCTGTCCACGGTCCATGATCTCAAGACTAATAACCTGTGGACATCCCTACTCCGAGCCAACAGTGTTCGTCGAATCGGCGTTATAAGGTCATACGAGAATGCAAAGCACACGTACCTCATCCAGCTTTTGGACGCACTTGGGAGGCGTCACCGTGTTCGCAGTTTCGGAGATAAACATGAAACGCGCATTCTTTTCCCACACCTGGAGTCTCTGGCGTTGCCTCTGCCCGCCAACGAAGTTCTATACGGAGAGATCATCGACAAGCTTATTTGTCTGGTGGAGGTTAGACAGGCGCAGGGAGCACCTCTGCGAGAGCTAGTCGTACCGAAAGAGGCGGCGAAGTGGTCTTTATGGAGCACGTTGGGAAAGGTTCTGAAGGTGTCGTTCATAGACTACCCTTGGTACACGTCGCCTGTGACACCGGATTCTATGTAGAGCGAAATGCTGTTGGATATACTTCATCTAATTTCACTGCGACCGGCAGTTTCCGTGTCAAAATTCCACCGACACTGAGATTCGAGTCAGTAGAGACTCTGAGGGAGGCTTTTCGCTATCTTTCGCGGTTGACAGATGAAGGAGAGACAAGTTTGCATGGCCGTCATAATAGATTCATTGGCCAGTTTGTTGAGGGAGATCGTGGCGCGTGATGACGAGTGCTTACGGTAGCGAGGCGAGCATTCGTGCTGGTACAAGCGGCATGCGGCACTGAGTCCCGTAACGCACTTATATCTGCACGAGAAGCATTCACGCCAGCATGAGTCATTGGATGCATGACATCAGACAGCAGCGGCATTATACGTAGGTTACATGCAGCTAAAGAATATGACTCACGCCTGTATACAGTTGAGCACCGCGCCAGAGCCTTCAACAAGCTTGCATACCTATGCCTCCTTGATGCAACAAGTTACTCCTCCCCTTTGCCCTGCTCATCGTCGGAATCTTGTGCTCGCCAGGGCCCTCAGGCTGTTCGCGCGTGAAGGAGCTTTGCTTGTGCTTGCCCTGCGACGGCCGGCGCTCCGTACCATTCGTCCTGAGCCGGACATGGTGTGGTATGGGCGATACTGCTGGTGCCGACAACGTCGCGATCAGGTTGGGTAATGCGGTTTGAGTCGTGCGGGTTTGCGAGGCGAGTAGGGCCACGCAATGGTTAGAGATTGACGGTCGCGCCACGGGCCGCAACGTCCCAAGCGCCAGTGCCGTCGTAAACGCCGGCGATACATTCATCTGTCATTTTACAAGGAGTTTGAATGGAGGTCGGTGAATTGGTACGAGGAGCTGCACATCAACGGTGCGGACAGCTGCGGAGATGGTGGTCGAGTGCACACTCGCCGCGGCGCGCGTCGCTTGGGACAACGCGCATGCCTTACGCTCCCACCACCATGGAAGACAGCACCTCGATGTGCGCACTTCTGCTGCATATCATTCGAAGCCAACATTGACAGATGCCAATCGCGCCTTAGATCTCCCTGGTCTTCCTTGGTCAACTCGCGTTTTTCTGATAGTGCGCTATCGTGCGTTCCGCGCGGACTTCACTTGCAGACCATGGACTCGGAACTAGACAGCCTCATGCAGGCCGTCTTCCAAGCGCGCCGAATGCGGAATCTGAAAGCGGGTCCCTGCGCGCTCCCCACCGAGATCATCGTAGGCATTTTCGAGTGTCTTCAACTGGAATGGCGGCCGCAGCGTGGAGTTGAGTATGGCTCGGGAAATGTCGTGTTCTACATTGGTTGGATATCTGTCAGCCATGTTTGTAGTCTCTGGAGAGAGGTGCGTGGTTCGTCAATGATAAGAAGTTGATTATGGGGTCTAATTCACTCGTGCAGGTCGCACTCGGTACTCCGTCACTCTGGTCGAGAGCAACATTGAACATTTTAGACATTTCCCACAAATTCATTCCAGATATCCTCCTCAGGTCCCAGTCGGCCCTACTCGACATACAACTTGATTTTGAGGATGATGGCGGGTCCACCGATACTAGCTTGAACGCCTGGCTCTCGCCGTCTATCTTGCGGCGTACCAGGCGGCTGGGTCTAAGTACAAGCATGGACCTCATAGCACTCGCAGCAGGACACATGCCTCCAAGTCAAGATATGGGTCAACTTCGCGAGCTCAGCGTGACAGTTTGGGGTGTCGATGATAATCCCGAGTTGCCGGCACCTTTCCACGAGTTCACTGGCTTGACAAGTCTGACTCTGGTCGATTGCCGAGTACCGTGGAGATCATCCCTCTTTTCTTCTCAAATCACCAGTCTCCATCTGTCACAGCGAAATAGCGAGCCCCGTCCATCATACAGCGATGTCAATGCATTGACAGCTCTCCATTCTCTCGAGACACTTTACTTGGAGGATATCGTACCCTTATCCAGCCAAGCGGGAGGGAACCTTCCTGAAATCACCTTCCCAAAATCATTACGAAAGTTGACAATATCGGCCACATACGAAGAAATCGCCATGGATACCCTGCGCTTTATCACACACATCAACACCCCTTTCCGATGCTCTCGCGATCATCGAATTCCTCTCCTTCGAACAGGACACCTTTTGCCTGACATGGCTTTGGTCGATGATATTTTGGGACGCCTTTTGCCTGGTCTCTTCTTCGCTCAGTATGATGATGTCGAAGAGCGTTATCTGGAGCTGACGAGCTCTTGCGCCCGAGTGATAGGCTACCCCGTCGCCTCATCAAAGTCTGCATCACCACGCTCGCGGCTCTCGCAGTCCACGTCCGGTATCATCGACAATAGACTTGAAACCCCTGCTTTCACTGAAGGGAGCCCACCGATATCATTTCGTCTAAGCAACTACCTCTCGCTGTTTGCTTTCGAGCGCCTGCATACGATCAATCTGGACATCTTCACCATCCACAACATTGCGAGAAGCGGGTCGTGGTCATGTCTTCTCCGAGCGAATGCCGTCCGCAGAATTGGCGTGATTGAAACGTACATGATGCACGCCCACCTCCTTCAGCTTCTGGATGCGCTCGGAACACGTCACGTTCGGGTCCCAGGCGACGAAACCGTCGTTCTTTTCCCACAGCTCGAGGTGCTGGCGCTTCCTCTCTCCGAATATGAGATGGAACATGGCGACTTGGTCGGTATCCTTGTCACCCTTGTGCACGCTAGGAGGGAGCAGGGAGCACCTTTGCGCGAGTTGGTCATCCCGCGAGGAGCGATGGATTGGTCGGTATGGAGTACTTTAGGGACACTTTTGAAGGTTTCGGGAATTGATTATCCCCCGTACGCATCACCGATAGGATTAGAGTACATGTAGCGCTATGTTGAGCATAGTAGATGCCACGAGAAGACAATAACAAGAATCGGCGAAGTTATAAGTACTAGGAAGCACAGCAGTATGGCAAGAAGATGCGTGCAGCAATGAAAGTTTAGGCTGCTACTACAACTCGTCAGCTGGCGGCAATAATAGACACATTAGAGACCAGTTCGTTCAACGAAAGCGGTGGCATGCTTTCACTATCGTACACTATCCAAGCATCATACCCAGATTGTCCTGCGCGGGGAGGCTGAGGGGTCGATCCCAATTCTTCCAAAGCCGTTGCAAGATATTCATTCGTGATAAGGGTATCGAGGGGTCCGGTTTGATCGAAGTGATCGCGCAGAAAAGCATACAGATAGTATATCTTGCTACGGTCGTGTTCGTTCTCCGGTTGAGTTAGCATATAGTCTATGATCAAGGCGCGTAGACACGGCAGCTGCAGTTTGCCAAGTCCCCGGGACATGCAGCCAAGAAGATCGTGGTGCATTATAGCCCGAAGTTCGAGAGTGTGCAGGTGGCTGTAGTCGATGCCATGGGATTGAAGAAGCAAGTGCCGGATGTCTTCAGGGGAATTGATCTCGTTGCGAAATGATACGTTGGGTAGACGAGCTTGTCCATCTTCCCCAAGGTCGAGGCGCGCATTGAGAAAACCAAGTCCGAAAAGCATATGCTCCTGCTCCCATATATGCAGAGAGCCACGAACAGGCGGGCCCACTGCAGTCATCCAGCTCGCCGCGGCCAGTTGACATTCTTGATATGAGTGGCTAGTGTACTGCTCTGAGAGTTTCAGATGCACTGAAGCAGAAGGTACGATGCTCGAAAGCAAGTGCACGTCTCTTTCAGTTCCGATGGCGTATTCCAAGTCCCGCAAGTGCTCAGGAAGTACTATGGGAGTATGCGATTGATGCATCAACTTTACTGTGTGCAAAACAAGCTGTTCGAGACATTTCGCACTTTCCAGCAAGCCAACGATATCCATATACTTGCTCGACGGCGAAGTGGTGACAGTTACGCCGCGGAGGGAAAGTACTGTGAGGTTGCTGTAAACAAGAGCGTAATCGGTGACGGCGAAGTTGACGTGGGATAGAATCAATGTCGACAGTCGAATTGGGTGAAAGGCCTCTGAGCTGAGTAGAAGATCAAGACATCCATTGTCGAACGCATATCTGTATCTATTTCGAACGCGTCTCAGGCTCAACGTATCCATATTTGTCAGGTGTTTTAACCATGAACAAGCCAATGAAACACAGCCATCAGTGAGTCCGAAAGACAAAGTGTCGACTCGATGACCGTGCTCTTGCAGAAGCGCATATAGACGATCCGCTTGTTTTGCATACCGGAAGGGCTGCAGGATATCGAGCTCGATGGGAATCGCCTCCGATCGCGCGAGAGCGTGTCCAATATAAGCAGCGGAGTGCGTGGCTGTGGACAGACGCGTATGGAGCGAGGGAGATTCAATGACAATGCGCCTGAAGCGGCGACAAAGAGCGACAGATTTGTCCCAAGAAGGCGCCCGCGGCGGTTCATCGGCATCGAGCGCCTGCTCGGCAGCGGCGTTTCGAACGCGTGTAAATATATCCAGCAAGAGTTCATCAGGCAACGAAGAGATCGGCGAGTCCGAGTTGTACAGCTCTTTTGCATGCAGAAGCGCACGTTCGAGGCGTCGCATATCCTCGGCAATTCGCGCCTGATGTGTCGTAGAGGACTCATCAGGCTTTCGGGCTGTGAGTCTTATACGCGCGAGCTCTGTCCACGGGTTCCTACAGCGACAACATGTCAGCCCGGGATGAGGAGCCTCCGTATAAGCGGAGAAGGCAGAGGACTACGGCACCTGGTGTCGCTATCCATGAATGCGCTTTATCAGTCGTTGTACCTGTTCGCGAACCTCAGACTCTGACGCGGTGTTCGAGCTCGGGGGTTGAGATGGTGGTTGCCGTCAAGTTGCGCTCCCCGAGTCCGATACCGCATGGCAAGTGACCATCACCCACTCTGCCAGAAAAGTCACCGAATAGCCTGCAAAGGAGGGTACCGCACGGCACCGTCGACGTCAAGGAAATCAAGCAACCTCCTTCTGTATCTGGACACAAAGATACCCTTGAAAGCGGGTGACGCACCGTGCCAAATTCGGCGTCCAGAAGCTTAGAAGCCAGAAACATGTCATCATAGTATAGCACGCTCAATTGGCAAACATACAACAACTCTCCCACGAGCCACAACTCGCTCAAGGAGTCTTGGCCAACTGGTTTCCCGACCCCTGGGCAAACCTCGCACCCCGTCCCCCACGTGCCCTTCTCCCTTCCCACCCCTGCGTTCCTGCACCCCTCCCAAGGTTCCTTTCCCTTCTCCCCCTTCGCCACCAACCCCAAAGACAGAGTCGTGTAGTGGGGAGCGAACGTAAAGAGGTACGTCCGGAGTCGAGCTGGTCCATCTCCACTCGGGCTTTGGTCAAGAGCTTGACAGGCACGTAAGAGCATCAAGAGGCGTGGTAGTTGAAGCGCTGAGCGATGAGGGCGAGAAGAACGCGGATGCGCTGGTAAGGCGTCGCGACGACGGCCAGCAGCTTTTCGAGTACCCGGATCTGTTCTGTGCGGTCGGTGTTCTGGATAGATAGATTTGTCAGATTACACTACAGGATACGATGAAACAAGATCAATATACCTTTTGACTGCGGGCTTCTTGAATGGCTGCGAGGTTCTTGAGGTTGGCCTTGCCGCCCTTGCTGACGGTCTCAAAGCCATCCTCGCCCTCCTCCTCCTCCTCCTCCTCCTCCTCGTCCGCGAAGACTCTGGCTACTTTAGGACCTGGGCGCCGGAACTTCAGGTGCTACGCAGGCCAGGTAATCGCAGTGCACAACGAAGAGCAGCATTGGAGTAAGGCGTCTGAAGAACCCGCTTCACGTGTGCACATTCATGAGCACCGCATCATAAACATGCCATACAATCGAGCATACCTATGACGCTTTTATGCAACGTATTCTTCCTGTTCTTTGCCTTGATCCTCGCCAAGATCTAGCGCCTTTCAAACAATCTCTTGCGCGCGTGCTTGCGCTGCGCTGGCTGGTACTCCTAACCCTGGCACATGCTGCAGTACAGAGTACAGTTTTGAGATGCTGATCAAATTGCCGCCTGCATAAGTGGTGCGGCTTGGGTCGTGCATGCAAACGAAGCGAAAGTGACGGAATAGACCAGCGTCCAAAGAATGACAACGCGTAGTGGGCTACAACGTCCTAAGCGCCGGTGCTGCCGTAGACGCCGTCGATGCACGTCATTCGACGAAGAGTTCTCATGCACGTCGGTAAATCCATACGAGTAGCTGGGCAGCAAGGGTGTGGACTGTCTGCGGGAGTGGTGGCGGTCAAGTGCAGGGCCCGCCCTCGCCAGCCCTCGCCGCGACTGGGATAACGAGCATGTCTTACTCTCCCACCATCACCACCATCACCACCACCACCACCACCACCACCACCGCTATGGAGGAAGGTGTTTCAATGTGCGCGCTTTTATCACCTGTTTGACCTGCTTTAGACAGGTACCAACCACTCTCTAGTTCTCCCTGGTCTTCCCTGGTCGAATCGCGATTCTCTGACAATGCGCTATCGCGCGTCGCGCGTGGGCTCCACCTACAAACCATGGACTCGGAATTGGACAGTCTCATGCAGGCCGTCTTCCAAGCTCGCCGAATGCGGAACAAGAAAGCAGGTCCTTGTACGCTTCCTGCTGAGATTCTCGCGTATATCTTCGAATGTCTCCAACCATACTGGCCGCCGCTGCGTGAGCATTTTGACTCGGAAGATGCTGGCTTCTACAGCGGTTGGATGTCTGTCACCCACGTATGCAGCCTTTGGAGAGAGGTGTGTATTTCTGTAGCTGGAAGCTGCTCGGAGTTTAGAGCTCAATATACTCGTGCAGGTTGCGCTCAGCACCCCCTCGTTATGGTCGAAGCCAACGCTCGACATACTGAATCTTCCTCACCAATACATCCCGGACATCCTATTCCGATCGCAGCTGACTCTGCTCGAATTGAAACTGGACTGGGAGGGCGACTTTGATTTTATAACGAAGGACGGTGGCTTGAACGCCTGGCTCTCCCCGTCTATCTGTCGACGTGCAAGACGTCTGGACATAGCTGCGGACATGGATATCGTAGCGCTCGTAGCGGCACGCCTACCTCCGAGTCAAGATATGGCCCAACTGCGCGAATTGAGCGTGATAGTCCATGGTCAAGACACTCTTGACTTGCCCGTGCCTTTCTACAATCTATCAGGATTGACAAGCCTGTCTCTGCATGGGTGCCGGGCGCCATGGCTATCAGCTGTATTTTCCTCTCATCTCACTGCACTCTCCCTGGCATATAACAGAAGCGAAGACCGGCCATCATACAGTGACATCAGCACATTGATGGCTCTGCTCCACTCGCTCGGGACACTTCATTGGGAGGACATAGTCCCCATTTCCGAATCCGCCGGCGGCAACGTTCCTGCGATCACATTCCCGAAATCATTGCGACAATTGACAATACATGTCACATACGAGGATCTTGCTCTGGATGCCCTCAACTTTATATCACACATCATTACTCCTTCTCGATGCTCTCGCAACTATAACATCCCCTCTTTGAGCGAGCAATCAACATCTGATATGGCTCTCATCGACAACGCTTTGGGACGCCTCTTGCCTGATTTCTCCTTCGCTCAGTGCGATGACATTGAAGAGCGGTATCTAGACTTGACAATCTCCCGCGTTCGAGTTATAGGCTGCCCAATCGCCTCGCTGCAATCTGCGTCGCCATGCGCGCAACTCGCACAACCCAAATCTACATTCGTCACCAATGGACTTGATATTCCTGCTTTCTCTTGGGGAGCCCCGCCATTATCATTGAACGATTATCTCTCGTTGCTAGCCCTTGAGCACCTACATTCCATTTCCCTGGACGTCCAGACCATCCGCGACCTTGCGAAGGATAACTCTTGGCCATGTCTTCTCCGATCCAGTGGCGTTCATCGAATCGGAGTGGAGAGACCTTACATGAACTCAATGTACGCGCTCCTCGTCAAGCTCCTGGATGCGCTCGGGACGAGTTACATTCGCGACCCAGGAGACGAACCACACATTTTATTTCCGCAGCTGGAGGTCCTAGCCCTTCCTCTATTCGAAGATGAGGTCGAGCACAGAGACTTGGTCGTCAGTCTCATCAGTCTCGTGCATGCTAGAAGGGAGCAGAGAGTGCCCCTGCGTGAGCTGGTTGTGCCGCTCAGCGCTGCGAGTTGGTCTGTATGGAACACTTTACGGTCGACTGTGAGGGTCTCGTTCATACACTACCCTATGTTTACATCTCCAATGACGCCGGAGTCTGTGCCATAGAGCCATCTGATAATCAATTTTTTCTTTCTTGACGCATGTTATGCACTGCCTGAACATGACATCTGAGCGACTTTCTCTCATTCTGTGTCCAGTACATAGAGGTATCGCGCCAACGACCATCAAGAAACGCCTTTATGCATGGTGACCTGTCCAGCACCGAACCGTCTCCTGTCTCCTAGTCTTCGCTTTCCTTTCATATGGCACTACCTTCATCTCATCTATCTTCACCTCCGTCATCCTCTCTTTTGGCATACATCCCTCGCTCGCCGCCACGGTTTCTCCTCTCGTGCTTTGCCTCACCCATCACCCATCCCCCGACCTCGTCTTCCCTCTAGCTCCATCACACGTTGTCCGTCACACGCGCGCACTCTAGTAACGCGTCGTTGACATCCTTTTGCCAATCTAGGTGGGTAGTACCGGTCACCGCTCAATGCTCCAAGAATCTACCCCTCACCTAGTCACCTTCGGACCTCAGGCGATGTTGCCTACGGTCACATGCTGGTCATATGTGAGTACGCTCGAGGCTGCCCCTCTACATGTGAGGTATCTGCCCACAGTGAGATAAATTGATAGCAACGATCCGCCACGTAGAGCTCAAGTGGGCGGCAACGGCGTAGTGAACATATATAGGCCGCATCGCAGTCCGCATAGGTCTTTCGTTGCGAGGCTCACCCGACACTGAGATCGTCGCTCGTTATGCACACCGTGCAATCGCTGGATTGGGCCACCCAACCGAAGCATGCCAGTCGCGCTCAAGGACTTACAAGTTCAAAATCATGGGTTCCGCCCGTGCATCGCATAGCGAGCTGCGTAGTAGCAGAAGCCTCTCATTGATCATGAGCACAGATCATGTAATGCGGGTTCTTGAGGCGATTCAAGTCGTGTCTTCTCGATACAAATCCATTTCCAAGTCTTCGAGTCTGGACGTAAAGCAGAAATCGAGCGCTGACATCCATGCAGACAACTCTTACGCCACTGACTATCCAGCTGAAGAAATCAAATGCTATGTTTAGCGGAGCAATTGGAGCTAGTACGAGTTGAAGCATTAAAGCAAAAGCAGCGGTAGTGTAACTTGGTTTATAGCCCGAAGGACCTGCATTACGTCTGTAAATATGTCAGTACTATCCATACGTTCGTATTTTCGGACAGCGTACCTATGCCTCCTCAATGCGACAAGTTCCTCCTGCCCTTCGCCTTCCTCCTTGCCAAAATCTTGCGCCCACCGAGGCTCTTCTTGCGCGCGAGAAAGCCGTGCTTGCGCTTGCGCTTACGCTGCGACGGCTGGTACTCCGTACCAAACGTCCTATGGCGCACTTGCTGCAGTATAGGTGACGGTGCCGACGCTGAGGATGCGGCCAGGGTGGGTAATGCGGTTTGGGTAGTGCGTGCAAGCGAGAGTGAAAGTGACTGGAGTGGTGACCGCGCAAGGAGCGAGGGCCGCGCGACAGGCTGCAGCGTCCTAAGCGCCGGCGCCGACGCCACGGAGGCAGCCGACGACGACGTTCGCGCCACGCGGAAAGCGCCGGCGAGAGCGGGCGGGATACGAGGCATGGTTGCTGGCGGTGCGAAAGAGGCGCGCAACGCGGAACCGAGGTCGAGTCGCCTCGGCAAATGCCGAAGATGATCTCGCACTTTTTGTCGCGTCCTCGTCCTCTGTGTCGACAACGACGATCTCGCTCGTTTTCTCTCGCGATCTGCCCTTACACACTCTCCAAAGGGCTCTATTACACTCTGTCACTGCTTTTATAAAACCACTTAAGCCGAGATGTCTCGATTTTTCAGAGCGCAAGGCGACTCGGACTCCGAGAGCGAGTCGTCGTCGTCCGAGGAGGAGCTCCTCATGTCCGACGACGACGAAGCTCCCGCTAAACCCGCTGCCGGCGCTGCCCCAGCCAAAGTGCCTATGTCACGCTTTTTGAAGACGGCTGGATCCGGCTCGTCGTCGAGCAGCTCGGAAGATAGCGACGAGGACGAGGACAGCGATGAAGACGAGGACGCGCCGAAGAAGAGCGGGATGAGCCGGTTCAAGAAGGATGGGAGCGATGAGGAGGATAGCGATGAGGATGTTAAGAAGGTCGTTAAGAGCGCGAGGGATAAGAGGATTGATGAGATGGAGGCCACTGGAAAATCGGTCGACAATGCGCTCAAGATCAACGACTGGACCGCCGTGCAGAACGGTGCGCTATTTCCTTATTTTGATTGGACGATGTACTGATATAATATATCTTAGAATTCGACAAGCTCACACGGATGGTGCAGCGCCAACAGAACATGCAGGAGCCGCTGCCGTCGTACTTCCTCAAGCAGGTGCTCTCGCTCGAGACGTCGGTGAACGACGCGCAGGCCAAGGAGAAGGAGTCCAAGAAGAAGATGAACGCAATCAACGCGCGCGCCCTCACTGCGATGAAGCAGAAGGTTAAGAAGGCCCAGAAGGAGTACGAGAAGGAGTTCAAGGCTTACCAGGCCGTACGTTCTTCTATTCCATCTACATCATTGCGGCGATCTCATCTATTGTACAGGACCCCGAGGCGTTCGAGCGCGAATACCAGGCCTCCGTCGCGCCCGAGGCTCCCGCGCCCAAGCCTAAAAAGGTCGCCAGGGTCGCCGCCGACGACGATGAGGAGGGCGATGACGGCTTTGAGACCGTCGGCAAGGGTGGCAAGGCGAACGTCTACTCTGCCGAGGGCATCCTCAAGAACCTCGCGGCCATTCAAGAGGCCCGTGGTAAAAAGGTATATTTCGTCCATCTTTATCATACTCTTGCAGCATGAATCTAATGGGAACCTGTAGAACACCGACCGCGCAGACCAGATCCGCGTACTCGAAAAGCTGCTGGCAGTCGCCGCGACGCCTTACCAGCGCATCCGCGTTCTCCTCGCCCTCGTCGCCTCGCGCTTCGACTACAACGCCTCCCTATCCTCATACATGCCCGTCGAGCTCTGGACCAAAGCCCAAGTAGAGATCGACCAGCTCATCCAGATCCTCGCGTCCGATCCCGCTTACATCGTCCAAGAAACCGTAGCGGACTACGACGAGCAGCTCGAGCGTTCGCCCGCCGACGAGCCGAACGGCAAAGTCGTCATTCGTGGAAGCGTCATCAGTTTCATTGATAGGCTCGACGACGAGTTTACGAGGAGTCTGCAGAATATCGATCCGCATGGGACGGAGTATGTCGATAGGCTTAAGGACGAGAAGGGGCTGTACTGCACGATCTGTCGCGCGCAGGCACTGTGCGAGAGGCGTGGACAGGTCGACCCGCTCGCGCGTGTCGTCATGCGTCGGATCGAGCATATCTACTCCAAGCCCGACGCCGTGCTTTCAGCGCTCGAAGCCGCCGCCGCATCGGCCGAGGATCAGCAACCCAAGGCTACGCTCGCTGGCGCTGGAAGTCCTCAGGCGCTCGTTCACGCGCTTTGCGTGCATCTGTACCAGTCCGGCAACATCCTCTTGAGGACGCGGGCCATGCTCAGCCATATCTTCCATCACGCCTTACACAACGACTTCCATACGGCGCGCGACATGCTCTTGATGTCCCATCTCCAAGAGACGATCCATTCCGCGGACGTCGCGACGCAGATCTTGTACAACCGCGCCGTCGTACAACTCGGGCTCGCGGCGTTCCGCGTGGGGTTGATTAAAGAGGCTCAGACGACTTTGCATGATATATTTGCGAGTCAGAGGGTTAAGGAGTTGTTGGCGCAGGGTGTACAGAATCAGAAGTTTCATACGATCACGCCGGAACAGGAGAGGGCCGAAAGGGCTAGGCAGTTGCCGTTCCATATGCATGTGAATACGGAGCTGTTGGAGGCGGCGTTCCTCGTTGCGTCTATGTTGGTGGAGATACCGAAGTTGGCGAGTATTGAGAGTGAGGAGGAGAGGAGGAGGACGGTCAGTAAGCCGTTCAGGAGGTTGTTGGATTTTGCGGATAGGCAGGTTTTCAGTGGGCCGCCGGAGAGTACTAGGGATCATATTATGCAGGCTGCGAAGGCGTTGCAGGCGGGGAGGTGGAGCGAATGTAGGGATCTGGTTAACTCTATTGAGGTTTGGGGGTTGATGCCGGGGTCGGAGAGTGTTAAGGAGATGCTTGCGGCACGTATTCAGGAGGAGGGACTCCGGACTTATCTCTTTACGTTCGCGCCGCATTATACGACGCTTTCGCTTGGGTTACTGGCTAGGACGTTTGGGTTGGAGCAGAAGAAGGTCGTCGCGATTGCGAGTAGGATGATTTGGAATGAGGAGTTGGCTGCGAGTATCGATACGGGCGCGAACGTGTTGGTGTTCCATAGGGTTGAGCTGATGAGGGCGCAGAGTTTGGCGGTCGCGGTTGCGGAGAGGGTTGGAGCGCTTGCGGATAGTAATGAGAAGGCGCTTGATATTAGGACGGGGAACTGGGGAGAACGTGGGGAGAAGGGCAAGGAGCGTGGAGAGGGCGCACAGGAACGCAGGGGTGGGAAGGGAGAGAGGAGGGGCGGGGCGAGGGGTGGTGCTCGTGGGGGTGCGAGGGGTGGACGGGGTGCGAGATTTGCGCAGGGGTTGGGCAACCAGATGGCCAGGACTCGTTGAGCGGGTTCAGAGTAGTGTTGGTGTATGTGTCCGAATCGAGCGTGTTGTACTATGCCTGTACGCCTGCGAATTATGTGGTCTTATGTAGCGATACGTCTTTATGCGTCTGTGTCTCAAAATCTTATTTCTTGCGCTCTCGAGTTCCGACCATGGTCGAATTCAAGTCCTGACTCTACATTACGAGTGTGGGTTGACTGGCTGTACTTTACCTCTCCTGCGGTAAGGTAGGATGTGCTGCAACGGTTCGGAGAGGTGGAAGAATCAAAGACTTCATCAGCCTGAGCCTGAGCCTGTCAATTCCAGGAAAGCGCCGGCGAAGCCGCACCGCTTTCCTGATGCCAGTAGTCTCCGTATGATAATGGCGCACCCCGTGCTGGAGTGCTTTGCGTTGACTTCAGCGCATTGCCAGTATAGGACTCTACACCCCAAACCCGCCCGCCATAGTTATTCAGCGATCGCCATCAGTGCGCCGCAGAAATCCGCGGTAATGTTATGGAAAAACAAGATGTCAAGTTCGCGCCGTGACTTCCTTGGACTCACCTACAAGCTCCCAGTTGACCATGTAATCCATGCGTCTCAAAGGTACCTAGCAGTAAAGCGATAGCCCTAGAAGGTCGTGCGATTGTGTCGATACATCTTGCTCATGTGAATGCCACGTCTTTTTCAGGAATACTCAGTGTCCGAACTTGCATCGTGGTACTCAGTTCCCGTCCAGTGGATGACGCACGCAGCCTCGGATCGTGAAAAACTGCGACCGGCCGTCTTGCGGTGTAGGCTTTCTGAAAGCAATCCACTGGTTGCGTGACTCTGTAGCCCTTCGTTGCGCAGTAATCGAAGCAGTTTACTTACGTCTAAAAGCAACGCATCTTTTCCCATGCGGCGACCATCGATTACGGCTTGCTCTCAACCTCCATCTGCTTGTACGGGACGATTGCCTCTTCGAACAATGGCTTTTACTGGTGCAATGAGCGACGTGAATACACACTCTATGTGAGCATCCTAGTATGACGTTGATACTGATGCTCAGTTCACTAACGTGCTATCGATGCAGCAACCCGTGGGCCCGACTGGGGCGCACGAGGCTTGTAGCGCCCGGTGTTGGGGACACTTTGGATGCCTATCGAGGGCGACTAGCAGAGGATATCGAACAATTGGAAATGTGCCTTCAACGTGCCAAGGGCCTTTATAATGCGCGCAGCCCTTTGCTATCATTGCCCGACGAACTCATCCTCGAAATCCTTCATTGCGTGCGCGACGCGACTTTCGAACGTACCTTCAAACCGACATTCTTACCTTGGAATGTCTCTATGACGCTCTGCCGCCGACTCAGGTCCATCATTATTAATTCTCCGTCCCTTCATACGCGTCTATCGAACGTGACACACTCGACAAACTACATCGAGCTCGCACTGACCCAGCGCTCAAAGGATCTTCCTCTTGATTTGCATATCTCGAAGCCCTCGCAGTACAAAGAGGAGGAATGGAGTCGATGGAGCGACATGTTCGTACGACATGGCCGCCGCATCAGAGCCCTATCGTTTGCGATAACGCCTAGCTGTTTGTCTGCAGCAGCACCGTACATGTGGTCTATGCACGCCTCCGGAGTGAAGTTGCTTCAGTTGTCCTACTCCTACGCCGAGGAAAGCTTGGATATGCGGATGGAATTAGAGTCGTCAGAGCGGAACGTCGAGCTTTCGCTGCCAACAAATCTGGAACAGGTGACTTCGCTGAGTCTTGAGCATATGCTTCTACTAGGTCCGAGAGGTACCCACGTGTATCGAAACCTCGCGCTTCTTTGCTTGAGTGATATCACCCTCGATATCGAATATCAGATTTCCGATATTAGGAACATTTTGTCTCTTGCGAGTGTACTCGAGCGGTTTATATTACGGAATGTGGCTCTGGACCGCGAGGAAGACGACTCAGTCTGGTCCGAGGGCGACGTCGGGACACCACCCACATCCTTTCAATCATCTATAACTCTACCTGAGACGCTCCAAGTGCTCGAGTGTTCAGGCGCATGGGAAGCAGAGTTTCTCTTCGTGGAATGTTTTATCGTCTCAGCGACCACTCGCCTTATTCTCGCCAACAGTGGCACACAAAAAGCTCCCGCCTGCATCAAGTCGGTCTTGGGACATTGGTTGGGTGCAGGGCTTACCCCTGTGGAAGCTATGTTGCACATTTCAAGTAACGCACCAGGCGCTTCGCATCATGCTGCACGTCTGCATCTTTGGAGAGATCGCGAGGGTATAGACATGTCCGGCCCACCAGATGTCGAGTACACCAGCCACATCTGGAAAAACGACTCGTTCGAAGACATGATGGCTGGTCCGGACTACGTTACCCTTCGTCGATTGCGTCTTCGAGTTGACAAGACTTCGTATTCCCTCCTCAAAAACTGGAAGTACGAACTCGATTCGTGGGCCCCACACCTACATCATCTCAGCATCCTCCTGCATCCGGCTTCCGAACCGCGTTTATCAAGCGAGATCTTTTACTTTTGCGAATGGCTTCGCAACCGTTACGTCCGAGGCAGAGCGCTGCATACTCTCACACTCTATACGGAGATGGCGGATGCCCTTGATCAACTGGCCCGAGGATCCCGCCTCCAATCGATTTATACGCTGAGCGGGAAAGAGAAACGACCAGACGCGCCTTCGCCTCCGTTAGGGTGGAGAGATGCCGTTTCTCAAGTATCCGTCATATCCGTGAGCTAAGTGGCGCCGCACATTGTCAGCGGGAAGGCGCCAGAGCACAGGGACGGATATCAAGTTCTTCCTTTGCCGAACCAAACACAGTGATGTCTGTATCGTACTGTACTATGATTGTATGTCGCGATCTCTTTGTAGTGATCACAAATGTTTGTTGTCTTCAGGAGACTTTGCAATCAGTACAGTAATGCCGTCCGATTGAACCAGTCGTGTTGTGATCTTGCGAAAGAAGCGAATCACATGTTGTCCATGTCGCACGAGGTGATGGGAGCCGAGTAAATCTCGAAGATAGAGCCGCGACTTGTCGGCAACCGCCATCATCGCTGCTGCAGAACTCATACGCGCGTAACTTGCGGTCTCTGCTTATTTACTCGCAGATATGGACATAGAGGCTAGGTCAGCCGGGTCAGTCGTCGGTCTCGTCTCGCCGATTCACTTGTACCGAGGAAATCCCGCCCTACGAGTCGCCCGCTGCCATTGTCCGCTGGCTAACAGATTGTCAATACAGGGACCCGTGGACACAGCTCGCGAGTACGAGGCTTGCAGCCCGAAAGCCAGGGGAGTCCCCATCGACTCATCAGGCGCAACTATCCGAGGATATAAGACATCTTGAGCGTGTGCTTCTGCAGGCGAAGGAGCTGTACAACTCGGACTCACCGATCTCTTCCTTGCCCGATGAAATCTTGACGGATATCTTCTCCCGCATGAGAGACGATGCTGCCGAGAAGGCGCTCGTAGCCGATGAACAGCTGCCATCGCCTACTTGGGACGAGTCCGCCACCATCTGTCGCCGCTTCAGGCGCATCATTACACAATGCCCGTCGCTTCATACGCGTCTATCCACTGCCACCCACTCCGCTACTTATATTGGACACGCTCTGGCCCGCTCAGAGTCGATGCCTATTGAGCTCGATATCCTGCAGCCCTCCAGGAACGCCGAGGAAGCGGGTTGTCTTTATGACCTTCTCCGGCAGCACGGTCCTCAGGTCGACGTGCTCTCTCTCAAATTCACTGAGAACTGCGTGCCATTGATTTGTTCATGGCTGCAGAGCTTGTCCCACATGGAGAAACTCAGCTTGGAGCCGATCGCATATGTCCAAGGGGATGAAGTTACGTTCGTCGGCGATGAAGGCCTTGACATTCGACTCGGTCCGAGGTTCCAGCCAGTTCGACTCTCGACGCTGATTTTGAGTCAGGTCAACTTTGTTGTCGCACACTACAATAATCTTTGCAGCAACCTGACTACCCTTTCCCTCAAAAATCTGACAGTGGCTGATGGTCCTCGGAGTCAATACCTGGATATCCTTCGCGTGCTGAGAAGTGCAAACTGCCTTGTAACCCTCGCCATTCATTACGTCGACCTATACCAATCCTCGTCTACGCCCATTCCTCTTCCCGGACGTCTGCAGGACCTAGAGTACTTTGTAGAAGATCAAGACCATCTGGACTTGCTTTCGCGCATTGTGCCTGCTGCTTCAGTGCACTTGAAACTCGCACAAGAGGACACTAGTTGGCAGCACGCCGATTTTTGTCAAATACCCTCCGTGAAATGGATGGCTGCAGTGGGCCCACCTGTTCACGCCTCCTTACAGATCATGAAGCGCAAGCAGCCCAGCTTCGGCGATCTCAGGGCACAACTTGACCTTTGGGGAGCTTGCAATGATGCCAAGAGACAGGCTTGTCTACCTGACCTATCTTTACGCCGCAGTCTCGACACAGACACGAATGTCGATAACTTGCTTCTCAATCACCAGAACCTCGACTACAGCCATCTGCAAACTCTCGAAATTCGGGCAATCATGCGCTACGACCTGTTTCCCCACTTGTCCACGGGACTGGACGAAATGAAGCTGCCGAGCCTACGCACTCTGATCGTAAACTATGCGCCAGCTCAGCCGGAGAATCAACATGATCGCGGCAAAATCTACTATCTATATGTTTTTCTGCGCGGTCACTTCAATCGAACCGGACCCCTCGAAACCCTGATCGCCTCTGAATACATTGCAACCGCTTTGCAAGAACTGGGCTCTACCCCTCAGCCTCCACGCGCAGGGCAGGAGGGATACGCAGACCTGATAGCATACAACAACGATAGCATGCCGCCGCTTTCGTTCACAGACCTTGTCCTCAATGTGTCCATCATTGCCTCCGATTAGCTTACATTTCTACGTCTTCCTGAAATGTTCCGCGTCCTAACGTTTAGCCAATACACTCTCTCGGACTTTCCTGAACCACGCCATCTTACTGTACACATTGCATTTCACTTTCAGTGTGACGATCGTCCGTCTCCCGTACCCGTACCGCCGCCTCACTTGAGAGTTTATGCTGATCGTGATCCTGTACTACTATACATAAGATACCGAAAGCAAACTAGCGAATTACATGAAGTGATGGCAGTAAGTTCCCAGAGCGCGACTCTTCTAGTACCGCTGCTATCTGAAAAGCACCTGAGAAACCCCGACTCATGCTGATGCGCTCGCGAACGTGTGGTTGATGCAGCGCTGGAGCACTCAACATCTGTGACAGTGCGTGGCAGCCTCGATGCAGCCGAGTGTTGTACATGGACTGTCAATTCCACGAGCGCGATGGACAAGTTGATCTCCAGCGCGAGCTTGTTTAAGCACTTCTGGACGGTATGGCGGCCGTTTCAGTCCTTGATCAAGACTATATCGACGTGCAAGCGAACATCTTGCGGGAGATAGAATCGCGATGATCGGGGACACCCTCCTCGAGCTTCTTCGGCAGGTAGCGACGAGTGACTGAAAATTCGACGTCAGAGTCGGATCCTTAGGGCCAAAGAGCGCCATACTCGCACTCACGGTCAAGATTACCATATTCATGCTTCGAAACGTGCACAATGTTTATCTTCGTGTTGCGTCGAGCACGAGATCGTAGCGCGTGTCATTGTGGTGACACAGCGCGCTGCTACCTATCGTACCCTGGCTGAACGCGCCCACACCGTAGGTTGTCGAAAGAAGCGTTGTCAAACACCGCCTGCGGTTGCCCGTTGTAGTCGTACGCACCGCTCGGAGAGCGGCTGAGGCTGTTGTGCAGGTCTTGGAAAGCGGACTCTCGTCCATGCTGAGGCGATACATGAGCGGGTTCGCCTCTGCCGGCAAGATAGATGTGTGACCAGGCTGCTTGCCAAGCAACGCCGCTGCGCCAATGCCGTCGCTAACAAGCGGCGTAGCCGGCTCAGACCTAGTAGCGGCTGAGAAGTCCATAGAGCTCATGGGCAAACCGCAGCCCGAAGTGATCATACTAGGCGTTGCGAGGTGTGCGACGGCACTCGGCGAGAGCTGATGGATATTGGCAGTGCCCTCCACGAGGTCGAGCGAGGTCGAGAGTGGCCGACGAAGTCTGGGACTGCGCACACAATTCAGCACGTGTAAGATTTATTGGGGAACGACTTCAAGATTCAACGTACCTTCGCAGAGATGACCTGGTATGCGCCGGGTACTTTGTTGCCCTGAAGCCTTCCCGACGCATAGCCCTAATGATCCTTCATCCATCGACATTTCCTCTGGCGGTTTGATGGCAGTATTTGTGATTGCGCGGGCCATTATAGGATGCGAAGAGCGGCTGTACGAGCACCGACTTAGCGACGAAGGAGCGGTGGTGGAAGAAGGGAGTAAGTAAACGTCGGTCCGTGGCCGCCGCGTTGACGCGTGACAGGGGCACTTGGCGCGTTAACCGCGTGTTCTTCTTGACGACAACAACCATCTCGACCCCGAGCTCGAACACGGCATCTGAGTCTGAAGTTCGCAAATATCAACTGCTCAAGCGTATTTATGGATATGGACATTAGTTACTGTGCTTAATTCTCAACCTCCCTTCTCTTCACCATTGGTCAAATGTCGGTTGTTTAAGCATTAGCTGATACGCCATTGACGCAGGAACCCGTGGACGCAGCTCGCGCTTACGAGGTTCACAGCTCGAAAACCTGACGAATCCCCCACAACGCATCAGGCGCGGGTTGCTGACGACATGCGACACCTCGAGCGTGCGCTTCAGCAGGCGAAAGAGTTGTACAACTCCGATTCGCCGATCTGTTCATTACCTGATGAGCTCTTGCTGGATATATTCACCCGCGTACGGGATGCCGCTGCTGCTCAGGCACTCGATTCCGATATATCCCTGCCAACGCCTTCTTGGAACGAATCTGCCACCATTTGTCGTCGCTTCAGGCGCATCATCATTGAATCTCCGTCACTGCATACTCGTCTATCCACTGCAACACATCCCGCCGCCTACATTGGACATGCCCTTGCGCGCTCCGACTCGATGCCTATTGAGCTTGATGTCCTGAAGCCCTGCCGGGATGCCGAAGAAGTTGGCCGTCTATACGAGCTTCTGCAGCAGCACGGTCATCGAGTCAACGTGCTCTCTCTCAAAGTCACTGAGTACTGTGTGCCCATGATTTCTTCGTGGCTGCAACACCTGTCAAGCATGGGCACGTTAAGCCTGTATCAGATTAAATATCGAGATGAGGAAATGGGCTGGGAACGATCTGTCCTTGTTGACGATATTACACTTGACTCGGGAGCATTTCATCCAGTCCGACTCTCGACGCTGATTCTATCTCACATTAACTTCGTTGTCACCGATTACACCTCTCGTTTACGGCAACCTCACCAACCTCTCCCTCAGAGAGGTGATTTTGACTGATTCACCCTCGAGCGAATACCTGGACATTGTTAGCGTGTTAGCAAGTGCGATCAGTCTTGTACGGCTTACTGTGCATGATGTATACTTGGAGCAATCCTCGTCTATGCCTATTCCACTTCCCAGACATCTGCGGGTTCTGGAGTACGGCTTCGAGCACGGATACGGCATCGGTTTGCTTTCGCGCATCGTGCCTTCATCTTCAGTGCATCTCAAACTATCAGACGACGCTGGCCATCTAACTGATAGATGCCGATTATCCTTGAAGAACTGGACGATTGCAGTAGGCCGCCCTGTTCGAGCTTCTCTACAGGTCGGGGACCGCGAAGACCTTGGCCCTGATACGTTCCAGACACGCCTCGACCTCTGGGAAACTTGCGAAGAGGGAAACGAAGAAGTCCGTCCGCCCAATATATCATTTCGCTCCAAGCTCGAGCCGAACAAAGACGATCGCCTGCTTCTCGACAAGGATCTCGATTACAGTCATCTACATACTCTCGAACTCCGGGCAACGATATCTTATGATCTATTCTTCGCCTTGTCCGAGCAACTCGACGACTTACGACTCCCGCGTCTACGTACTTTGATCATAAGGGAAGACGTGCCATCCCAACCGGAGAACGAACATGACCACTGCAGAATCTATTATATACACGATATTCTGCGCTATCGCTTCGATCAAGATGGACCACTCGATACCCTGCTCACTTCCGAATATATCGTGGCCGCTTTGAACGAGTTGGGATCCGCCCCTCAGCCGCCACACGCGGGACAAGCTGGACATAGGGCCTTGATAGCATACGATAGTGACAGCATGCCACCGCTCTCGTTGAAGGACCTCGTCTCTAACGTGTCTATCATTGCCGACGCCGATTAGCTTACCACGTCCGTGGCCTTACGTGTCATCCTGCATCGTTTCGCGTCCGGGTACTTTACCATCTTCTTTTGACCCCCACACTTTCCTCCCCTCAAGACTTCGGCTAGACTCCATATCTCAGATATCCCTCCCTCACAGTGATCATACCTACGACGATTACCGGCTATCTGCCTGGGCATCACTATGTATGCTCGGTTTACTGCAATTAAAAGAGATACACATATCATCAAGAATACATCATCTTACAAGTATACAGTTAAATCTCCTCTCAGTCGTGAGGGTCATTGATAATCATGGCGGGTGGGAGCATCCTTGCATGTCTATTGGCCACGCAATCAAGCCCGGTTTGCCACCGTACGTCCCCACCAGCTCCTCCGCGGCATCCGTGAGTCCCCGCGCGAAGGCAAGTCGATCCTGAACGCAAAGTTATCGCGCTTATAATACGGGTCCGCATAGTCATCTCCTCCGAGCCCGAGCCGGGGCGAGCACAACTTCTCAGCGTCGAACCCGGTCTTTGCCGGCGGCGGAGACGGGAAGTGCGCGAAGGCTGAGTCGGGGTGGCCAGGGAGAAGCGCGGTCGCTGGCGCAGAGATGGGTACACCCATGGGATCGAAGCCCAATTTGCGTGCGCCGAACGCCGGGGACGAAGGCTTCGTGTTGAAGTTCAGACGGGTCTTGGACGTAAAGACGGGGTACGGGCTTCCGAGTTTGCTCACGCGCGACGGGTCGAAGTCGAAGCTGAAGTTCAACTTGCTGGCGGAGGACGGGTCGAAGGCGTAGGGCGATGTCGCGGCACCTGTACTCGGGATCCGCGCGGCGTGCCAATGCGAAAGCGCCTCATATGCTTTCTCTTCGCGCATCACGCGCTGGAGTACGTAGAGTGCGTGTGAAAGCCAGAGTTGTAGCGCTAACGCGAGCGCGAAAGCGGTCGTAAGCGCTACGCGCAGATTGAACAAGCCCGAAGCGCAGGCGGCTTTATCATCGGAGTTAACGGCATCGCAGTTCGCCGCCGACTTCATCCACAGCTCGTACAGCTCGAACGCGCCTACCACAAGACTTGCCAGAGTTTCCGCAAGAACGAGTGCCAAGAACGCGACGACGAACTTGCGTGCGCGGACGATGACGCTGAGGAGACTAAAGATCATGATATCAGTCGACCATGTTGGAGGTAATCAAGATTGAGAACGGGCACGTACCCGATTCCGCAGACAAAGAATGCAGCAGAATAGAGTCCGGCGACGATGTATAGGAGTATGCGTTGCTTGGTCGTCAGCACAACGTGCAGGCTGTCGATATCGAGTGCGTTTGGGTCGGTGCGAGTGAGATCTGCTGTATCAGGAATAGGCAACATCAGTCGTCAGCGCTCGGCCATGTGAGGATGGAGTGGACATCGAGGGGGTACTGATACTCACTGATGACTTGCGAGAGGATGAACCAGTAGTACGCGGCGATCGAGCCGGTGAGGATGAACCAGCCCGTTCCAAGGGTAAGCGCGCAGAGGCGGGCGGGAAAACAGCACGTGCGTCCACGCATATCGTAGGAGGTCGTACAAGAGTAATGGAAAAACAAGAACAAAAGCACAAGAAGACGAAGGCGAAGGGAATAAAGTAAAATGACAAGAAAAGAAGAAGGGAAAAGAAGGGAAAAGCGCGAACCCAAGAACGGGAGAAGAGATCGAGAAGAAACTGTTCGTGGCGCGGGTCTGCACCGCTGTTTATAAGAGTTGAACACAGTTTGAAGTTTGCAGGGCATGCGCAGAGATGGGTGTGACATCTGCCCGAGCGCGGTGATGCCACGATCCGGGGGTGACACAGCGTGTCATCACTGTGCGATAGCCAAGGAACTCCACGGCCGAGGCGAGAACGATCTGCATCTTGCAATAGCAGAGGCTCGAGAAGTTCTTTCTCAGGTATAAGAAAGGCGCAGACACGTCACGAAGGCCAAGGATGGACGGCGGAGGACTGTCGGCGAGAAGGTGCTGACTGGTAAGCGCGCGTCTCCACGGTACTTATCGCAGCCAGTCTTACTCCTGCCAACTATGAGCCAGAATATATCGCTCTCTATAGAAAAAAAGGCGCGAGGTGCAGGCGAGATACGAAAGGGCTGTGGTACGCGCATGATTATCATGAAACTGACGACGGTGATGAGGGTTGAAAGCAAGCTTGAGACTGGCAGGCCTGCCTTTCGCCGCCGCCACCGCACGCTCTCACGAGTGTTGCACCGCAGCGTGTGCGCTGGGCCCGACGCCGACGCCATCGGCAATCTCTAATGGTGCTACTATTGACGTGCGTCCAATGCTCAGGGGTAAACTACATCAACGCTCTTGAAAGTAGAAGTGCGGTAGCTGCCACGTTTGGCGTGGGAGACAGCTTCGGCAACGGCCGAGGCGGCCACAACTCGAAACGTTCTTGCTCTGCTCGAGCCACAACATACACATCATATTCACGCCAACCCGCAGGAACATTGCAACGAGTGCGCGAAGACGTAATCGTGGACGATAACTACAAGTGAGCTACCTTACATGATATGACATGGTCTCCCCATCATTGTCCCCTTACACCTCTACCTGTTCTCTCAGGAGCCCCTGGAAACATCTCATCCGCACTAGACTCATAGAGCGGAGTCCAGGAGAAGACTCAAAAATGTACCGCGCACGAATGAACGAGGATATCCACGATTTAAGCCAAGCTCTGCTCCGTGCCGTTGCGCTGTATAATGCCGAGACGAACCTTCTTTCCCTTCCCGACGAACTCCTAACGGAAATCTTTCTGTATGTACGCGACGATGCCGCGTCAAGGCTAGATCTGCCCACAAAGACCTCTGGCTCGGTGCTGAACTCAATCATGGCCTGTCGCCGGCTCAGACAGGTCATTCTGGGATCTGCCACACTGCACGCCTCTCTCTCCACGTCCTCGCACTCTCTCAAAAGCATCAAACGTGGATTTCTGCTGTCAAAGGGGCTACCTATTCGGCTTGAGGTCTTCTGTCCGTCAAACTATGAAGCCTTGGATGAGGACATACGGCTCCACGGTTTCCGCGTACGCTCACTCACGCTCATTCTGGCAGACAGCATATGTCGTGCCTACGCTTCCGCTTGGTGGCGTCAGATGCCATCTGTCTCCACTCTCGAACTGCGTGCTAGGCTCCCTAGAACGCACCAAATTACACTTTTCTCCACCCCGGAGTCCAATCCTCGGCTATCTTCTTTGAGCCTTGACGGAGTCTTCACAGACTCTTACAAGCACAACATCTACGGGAGTGTGCGCTCGCTGCACCTGGCCAATATTACGTTCAATCGGCATCATGGCAACGAACTGGCCTCGCTATTCACCAATTGCAACGTGCTGGAAGAGCTTATGATCAAGAATTCGCGTGTAGACCACATCGCACACAGTCCCGGATTGGAAATGCCTTCCAGTTTGCGCGACTTCACGTACTGTGGTGCTGACGTGGATCACTTCCGGATAATAGAAATCATCATGCCCTCCCCATCAGTACATCTCAAGCTCGTATGCACGGCGCTACCGGACCAGCATGTGAACGTCGAACGCTGCCTGCCAGTTCGCAACAAATGGCTAACTTGCGATCTCCGGCCGGAGACCGTTACGATTCGCTTTTCACACAATGACACTTCCAAATGGGACGCGCAATACGAGTTTTGGCGGCGCTCTGAAGATGCTCTGGCTCTGCGTGACCCAGACTTCGACAGTTTCTTCTATGTGTCTGATACGACCGCTCCTCTCGAAGTAATGGGCTGCGAGGGCTACCTCTTCTACGTTCGCCAACTCACGTTCACGTTCGAGGTCGACGTACAAGCGCAACGTCAAATATTCTCTTCGTGGGCGCGAGTAACAGGGTTTATGTCGACCAGACTCCAATATTTGACCTTGATCTTGCTGTGTGAAGACATCGCAGACGTCGAGTCGCAGAAGGGTCTGCTCGGCTGTCTCGGTGAGCTGTATGGGTGGCTTAACTGTCGGCACGAGGAGGGTCGGGCACCGATTACGATCAACACGACTGCACACGTTGCTGCTCTGTTGAAGCAGGACTCGGGCGTCGTCGAGAGGTCGTGGTACTATAAGCCGGACAAGACGACGAAATTGAGCGATATGGTGTCCCAAGTCAACATTATCACAGCTAGAGATGTCCGCGGCAATTGATGATACTGCATCATGCAATTCATCCTTTGCAAGGCCTTGTATGCTCTCGGAACGAGGGCGCCATTCGCGATACGGATAGACAGCGCGGTCAACTTCGCGTACTAGTACGTACTATTAGCAATCACTGAATCTGTGTACCTAATATACCTCAGCCCGCCCTTGGCCATCTCGAGTACATAATGAACGTCCTGACACGCCCTCCGCACTCGATTCCGGTACGTCGGCGACAGTACCGACTAACTGAACATGCCTCGCCACAGTACGGGCGTACACGCCACGCTCCGGGCACGCAGGCGCCTGTGCACGCGTCGCGCACGGCCTTCTTCGAAATTGACACATCCTGACACAGTATATGCTTAGCACTGTATTCCAGTCCCGCATGCACTGCATAACCGCCATCAACTCTACGAATCGTCGGCCAATGACGCTCGACAAGCGCGCGATCCTGCTTGAGAGTGTCCCAGTACCGCACCCTTATCGAGTACCATCTCCCTCGCGGGCCAGAGACCAATGATCGTCTTCGTCGTAAGTCTCGGCTGATGATTGCGCGTCGCTATTGACTGGTATGTAGGCGCGGCCGCCGCGGACATAGAACAACGTGATAGCATCGTCATGTTATTTTGTTGAGTTTATATTCACCGTGTCTGTTTGGATCGCTGCCTTTAAAGTGGATGAGATTTCCGGCTGCGAATTGAACGGACATGGTAAGTACATGCCGAACGAGAAAGGGCTTGATTTCCTCTGCCGATCTCGTCGACGACAATCCAATATCTTGATAGAGGGTATCTGAAGAGGTCACGCACATTTGTTCATGCAGTTCGAGTATGGGATCAATATCCGCGGGACAAATTGAGATATCGCACGCTTTGGTGCGTTCATGATCATGAGATGTTGTCAGCTTTTCATGCAGAACCTGTTCTGCATGCTATCGAGCGCTGGTCAAGTGCGCTGCGAGGGTAACTGGACGCCAGGCTTTCTCAACAGTCACCGCGGGATCTTCCAAGCGGCGCGCCACCGACCTGCGTGCACAGCTCGACGTTCCTTCGGTCACTTCTTTCCAAGATTTGCGACCAGTCGAGTCCCACAAAAAGCTGCGTATATCCAGCGTCCGAGAATTATTACATACAAGAAGATAAACCATCCTTGGCAGACGTTATAGTGTACCGATTCGCGACTCGCATCCCTGCATTTTTCACCATCGCCGAGCTGTACCTGTATACGTGAAGGACGTCAGTATTTCAACAGCTCTATACCTTTTGAGATTCCCTAGTCAGTGGATAATCAACGATCGTCACCCGCCAAAGTGCGTTCTGCACCAGGGTAGTCAAACACCTAGACTCGCCTCACGCCTACATCTCGTCAGCGCGATAATCTAGTAGTGAAAGACCAAGACAACGTACAGCAGCGGCAGCAGCATCAGCCGGCTTCGTCCCGAACCTCTCAGCGCGCTTCCTCCTCCTTTCAGCTTCTTCAGGATCAACCTCCTCAACAGCCGGACTCTTCCTCTTCCTCTTATCGTCTCTCTTTCCCTCCCCAGCACTCAACCCACCCTGAATCCCAAACCGCTCAGCACGAGTTTTAAGTTTCTCCCCGTCCTCCGGCACCTTCCCTTCAATACCACCTTTCCCCTTACTCTCCTTTGCGGCAGCGGGTTTATCGGATTTGGCAGGCCGTTCGGGTGGAGGGAGGATACCGCCTCCACGAGCACCACGACGTGCACCCCGTCCGCCACGCCGGTCGGACTTGGTGTCGGCTAGGACGGCAGCCGGATCTTCGACGAATGGGATGCCGAAACGCTCGGCACGGGCTTTACGAGCTGCGAGGGCGGCGGCGGCGTCTTCTGCTGGCTCTGGCGCTGCTGCTGGGGCGGTGTCGGCAGGTGTGGCGGTTGTTTGTTTGGTGGCGGCGTCGGCGTCGGCGGTTGGGGTGGCGTCGGTGGGTTCGGGATCAGCGTCTAGTTCGGCTTCGGCTTCGGGTTCCTGTTTGGGAGTTAGAGTGTGATAAACGGTATATTGAGGTG
Source organism: Peniophora sp. CONT (assembly GCA_001632445.1). Lineage (NCBI taxonomy): Eukaryota > Fungi > Basidiomycota > Agaricomycetes > Russulales > Peniophoraceae > Peniophora > Peniophora sp. CONT. The sequence continues at coordinate 92,532 of KV424555.1, forward strand.
GTACGCACGACGGGAGCGGCGGGTTCGGGTGCACTGCATACATAAAGGATAATGATGAATATCGTTGCAGTAGTGAATGAGGTAAGGAGCGCGTACGTAGCAGCTGGAGCAGCAGGCGCGCTATTGGGCTCGTATTTAGTCATGTACGCGTCCTGGGCGGCCTGGCTCTCGAGAACCTTGGAGATGAGGTCTGCCTTGGTAGCGCGGTTGGGCGTTGTGATGTTGACGCCGGCGAGAAGCTCCTTGAGCTCGGCGACCTTGAGAGATTTCCTGAATATCCATAAGCATATACTCTCCTTCGATAGATGGATGCTGCATACAGTTTGGACTCCATAGCTTTTGAGTAGAACAAGGAAGACGCGAACAAGACGCGTTTAGTTGGTTTAGTTTGAGCGTGAGCGTTGTAGTCACGTGCGTGATTGGGGTCTCGGCGCTCCTTCGTCGCTCCCTCGTCTGCGGTGATTCGCCAGGAGGACGTCGTCGACTGTGATTGGCAGACAACAACGATGAACGAGTCTCTCGATCATCTCTTTCCCGCCAACGGCTATGACCACTATCAGAACTACCGTACGCCCATTCCCCTCGGAATTTTATATTCGAAAATGGCTGACGATAAGCGATAAAGAACAATACGGTTACTACCAGCAACGACAGGATGGCAGCGGGACGGCGTCGCCTGCGCCTGGTCCTTCGTCGGCGCATTTTTTAGATCAGCAGCATCAGCAACAACAAGCTCAAGTACAGCAAGCTCAACATGAGCAACAACAACACCAGCATCAGCAGCCGATGCCGCCGCCGCAACAGGGAACGTCGCAACCCGGCCCGCCACCGCCGCCGCCTCTGGACGAGGAGCCGCTGTACGTGAACGCCAAGCAGTACTACCGCATCCTCAAGCGCCGCGTCGCCCGCGCCCGTCTCGAAGAAGTCCATCGTCTCTCGCGCTCTCGCAAGGTTTGTACATTCTTATAATAATTATTCCTTGACGACCATAAAATCTCACGGGGACCGCACCAGCCGTACCTGCACGAGTCCCGGCACAAACATGCCATGCGCCGTCCTCGCGGGCCTGGCGGGCGATTCCTCACTGCTGAAGAGATCGCAGCGCAGAAGATCGCGCAGGATGCTGGTGGTGGGGTTGGGGGAGAGGGAGAGGGAGAAGGCGCGGGAGAGGACTTGGACGAGGATGAGCCGATGGCTGTCGAGTCGCCCGCATCGTTCCCTAGTCCTGCACCCGCCCCGGAACCCGGCCCGTCGTCTTTCCCTCAACAAGCACAGGCGGCTGGTCCGTCTGGTCAGCAACAGTTTATGCCACCGCAGCGACCTACGATGAGTCGCACGCCCAGCACCAGTACACAGGGCGATTACCAGCCCGCCGTCTCTCCGCCCGCTCAAATGCAGTTCAATCCGTTTGAGTATCCGATGGATATGGGGTATACGCCTACGCCTCCACCTCCGTCGCAGCAGCAGCAACAACAGATGCAGCAGATGCAGCGAGGTCATACGCATTCGCACGCCGGACATGCTCATGCCGGACATGCCCACGCAGGACATGCGCATGCTGGGCACTCGCACGGCTCTCCTTCGTCCGCTGCCGGTGGGGGACAAAGTAACGCGCACACGGCTACGTCGCCCGCGTTTAGCACTACCAGTTCAGGGACGAGCGCTAGTGGCGGTATGCACCATCATGCCCATCCTCGTCCTCATCACCAAGTCTTTATCCCTCCTGCATCCGCTTCACCGAGCAATATGGGCAGTCCGAGCCCAGCGCCGGGTGTTTTGAGGAACCCGTTTAGCGCGATGCAGATGCATCATGTTCCTCATCCTCATGCGCATGCTAGACATCATCTTAGTAGGGTCAATAGGGAGGAGGGGTTGTATGGGAGCTGAGTCGGTACGGGATGAGGAAGAAGAAATATGAATTCGTTTGTGCTGAGGTCATGATTGGCGTGTGGTATATAAGGGTTTCTGGTGTTGTGTCGTGCTTCTCTTTCGTTCTTCTTGCGCTCGCGTAGGTATCTAGTTCTTTCTTGTGCTCCAATGACCCGTCGCTCTTCTTTCTTGGCTAGTACTAATAGATTCTACCCCATTCTGTATGCTACATATGCTGCCTGCTCTTTCGTACTCAACCACCTGCTCTTTCGTACTCGAACTCCCAGTCGAATATAAATCCACAAAATAACATGCCGCTTTTCTCTTCTTCTCTGAAAACCCGGTGGGCGTCGGGAGACGCGTAACAGGGGCTTTACGCGCACGATTGGACGAACGATGCGGCTTTGGCGGAACGCTGGTCATTGGCCAAGAGGATGCATCGATGTGTAGTGAATGCGGGCCCCGAGGACGCTAGTGGCAGATGTTCTATGTCCGCGGCGGCCGCGACTATCAACTAGTCAACGATGTGCAAGTACTGTATTGGCCGAGAGCCTCTCTAGGACGATCATTGGTTTATGGCCTGCGATGAACTTGGTTGCTTGGACCCGCCCGAGCAAGATCGCGCGTTCGCGCAGTCACGCCTCCTCGGGCTGGCCTCGGGGATTGCTCCCACGACCGAACCGCGCCTAGTTCGCGGTGTTGAGCTTCCCTACAGTAGAGGCAGTGGTATTGCAGTGAATGCGGCTTGTATACAAGGTTATGTGCGGTGTTAGGGGATACAAGATGCGAAGAAGGGCCGTGCGTGCGTGCACAGGCGCCTGCGCGCCGGAGCATGGCGTGTGCGCCCGCGCTGTGGCGAAGGGTGTTCAGGCTATCGGTGCTGCCGCCAAGATTCAGGGACGCAAAGTGTATTCCGGCTTGCAACCTGTGTAGCAGGCAGGATGGAAGGTTGGCTGTTCTGTTTTCTGTTCTTCAAGTTGACCTCAGGCGTGCGCGGGCGTGAGCGACAATTACGGCAACGGCCGAGCCGTCCCGCGCGCGATTCTTGGCTATTCAATGGCTTGCTCTTCTCCCGCGACGTCGATACAGCTAAACCCAATTTCATAACCATCTTCAAAACGTGCTCAAAGGGTAAATCATGGACGACAGCTGTAAGTAAGTACTCTAGTATGGTCGATTGTACAACTTCGGCTGGGCGTAATCCTCTGACGATGGGCTTTACCCTCGCAGGAACCCTTGGCAGCATCTCACCCACACCAGGCTCAAAGAACGAAGTGCGGAGGAAACGGTAGAGCTATATAACGCACGGCTTTCCGAGGATATCGGATACCTCCAGCAAGCTCTCTTGCGCGCAACGGCACTCTATAACGCCGACGCGTACCTGCTTTCCCTTCCCGACGAACTCATCGCAGAGATCTTTCTGTACCTGCGCGACGCTGTGCCACAAATTCAAGCCAAAGCTGATGACTTGGCATCGAGTTCTCCTTGGTTCAAAGCCGTTATGATCTGTCGCCGTCTTAGACGAGTCATTCTCGAGTCTGCTGCGCTCCACACACAAATATCCACATCTACCCATTCTTGCGAAAACATCACCCGCGACTTTGCGCTGTCCAAAGCACTTCCAATCAGTCTGGAGGCCCACTACCCCTCGAAACGCTACCGGTTATATAAACAGCTACAGCTTCACGGACATCGCATCTGCTTCCTTTCTCTCATTTTGGGCCCCAGCTGCAGTCAGGCAGTATCATACTGGATTTACCATATGCCAGCGCTCGCTGCTCTTGAACTGCATTCTATATTTTCCAATGCACCGGATGACGATGAAGTCGCTGTCTCGCGTGTTCCAAACGCCCGAATTCCAGCAGGCATATCTTCTCTGATCCTCGACGGAGTCAGGATTCGGCTCGCCGGTTATCATATCTTCAACAACTTGAGGTTTCTCTCTCTGATCAATGTTCATCTGAATACGCACCGTGGCGACGAACTGTCCTCGATATTTGCGCGCGCAGTGAGAATGGAAGAGCTCACGATCAAGTACTCGCGCGTGAACGTCGACCAGCCCGAATTCGTCCATCCGGACATGCATTCTAGCCTTCGCAGGATCGTGTATTACGCCGCACGCGATTATCACTTTGACATTATATCCTCCCTTTCCTCCTTGTGCAGCGTGCGTGTCAAGCTTGTGTGCACAGCTCCACCAGGCGAAGCCGTGTACTTCGAAGATTGCAAGTCTGTCCTGTACGAGTGGCTGGTTGACGACAACTCCGGATCCTTCAAGCTAGCGCCGGAAACTGTTTCCCTTCGCATATCGTCTAACACCATTGCTCTGGATGCGCAACTCGACTTTTGGAGGCGCTCTGCAGATGCTGTTGCCGGGCACGATCCAGACTTCAAGTTTCATGCCTACATGGACGAAGACACTACGATCAAGGATATACTACACGGTCCGGACTACAGCAGTGTACGTCACTTCACGCTGGACATAGACCTCGATGCGTATCCTCTGTTCTTTATTTTCTGGTCGCTAGAGCAGATGGAAGAGCGCCCAATGCCGCACCTACAATCCCTTACTGTGCGCTTGTCATGCAGCGACGAAGACAACGGGAGCTGGCGTCTAGCCAACTGCGCAGAAGAGCTTCATCTCTGGTTGCGCTGGCGTCGCGAGAGGGGCGAGGCCCTCGGAACGCTAATCGTTTCTCGAAGGGTCCTGGACATGCTGAATGAGATATCCCATCGCAAGAGGACGTGGTATACGCCGGACCAGAGAGGGCTTGAGACTAAGGTTGCTGTCAAAGTTGGGCCGCACTGGGTGACCTTGGTCTCCTTCGTCGACGTTGTAGAACGCGGTTCAGAATCATGACAAGGGAATTCCTGCAAAGTCCATGTCACTCCGTCGATGTGACTCAAGTACCGTATTCGTAGGACACTTTGAAATCAATCAATTGGTGCACTAGAGATAATAAAGATAATGTGATCCAAATGTAGCGGTCTTAAGGTTACATGGCCATAGCCGACAACACGCGAACCTGAACTGCTACTCTATGCGGCAAGTCCTAATGTCAAAACATTCGAGTCGTCCGTGATGTTCACATGCTGCACCATATCCCTCCATGTAGACCATGTCTTGTCGATTACGACTGATTCTAAACCTCGGTTATCCGGGATGTAGCACACGTCAACGGTAAATGGAATTTCGTCGAGAATTGTTGCAGCGTGTGCAGGGATGTCTAACGTCTCCAGGGGGCCCTGGTGAAGACCATGCCTAGCGTGAAGCCACCGGTAGAGCAAGAACATGTTATCGCACATGTCTTCGTCCCAGTCCGAAGAAGAGCGTGGGAGCCTGATCGTGAGGTGTCGCAGGTGTGGCATCTCGAATCGATTTAACTCCGCATGGGTCCAGTCACCGAAAAGAGTGCAATGGGATTCCATGTCCGTCTCCAGGGTGAAAGCGAGGAGCTTTTGGCAGTGCTCGGCGTACGGTAATAGGTGCCTCGTAAACGGATGGTAATCCACGTAAAAGTGATACTGAACATCCGGGTCTCGATTGGCATCCACGTCATCCACGCACCGCCAGAGGTCCATCCGTACATCGAGGACAATAGTATTACTATGGACTCGTATCGCAGCAGCTTCTGGGACGAGCGCTCCGTTCAACCACGTGGCCAGAATTGCTTTGCATCGACCGTAAAGCTGTTCATTGGGTGGCGCTGTGCAGACGAGCTTTAGGCGTACTGCAGGGGAAGGCGATAGGAGGTCCAGTAGTCGGAAGTGTCGGCTCGTTGCCCCGGTGTATTCGAGAAGCCGCAAAGAGCCGGGAAGTTCCATCGTACTCCACTCTCCAACTTGAGTTCGATACATTGTGATATTAGTCAAGACTAGTTTCTCAAGCTTGTGTACACCTTGAAGAAAAGGAAGGCCCTCGAGCCCCACGTCTATGAGATGGAGCTCCGTAACATTGCGGAACAGAAAACCGTCACTATCGGGAATATCGGCTCCGCTTATGTGCAAGGTGGACAGGCATGGCGAAACACGTCGCATTTCAGGAAAATCTACAGTCCATTCCGGTGGTACTCCCATGAGTATGTGAATGGACCGTACGTGGCGGAGACGAGACACCCAAGCGGGCAAGGCTTTCGAGCACTCGGCGGAGCACCTGAGGTAGATCTTGCGGATGCGACCTCCATGAAGCCTAATCAACCTGTACAGTCTGCCTCTCTGTGAGGGACGATGAACCTCAAGAGTCACCGGTAGGTTCTTTGAGAGCGAGAGGCCGCGTTCGATATTGTCGGCAGAGTGTGTTAGGGTTGAAAGGCGCGTGTGAAGAGACGCCGAGTTCACGACGATGCGCCTGAAACGACGGCATACTGTAACCGATTCAAACCAAGAGGGAGGGAGGGCTTTCAGGTTGAACTCGGATTCCACCGATGGTCCGGCGTCGCGGACATAAAGGAAGATCTCGACGATCAGCTCGTCGGGAAGAGACAGGATGGGAGCCTCGTCATTATGCAGCTCAGACGCCAGCGCGAGAGCACGTCTGAGGTAGTAAGCGTCCCGTTTCATTCGCGCGCGATAGGTCTCAGGGCTCTCCTGCGCCTGTCGTTTGGCGAGTCTCGTCCGAGCGAGTTGCTGCCAAGGGTTGCTGTTTGTTCATCGATATAGCATACGTTGATCTGATGAGTAAAGACACATACTCATCGTCCTCCTTCATGGTTTGCGCAGAACTGTCTGGAATACGCCTTCACGTCAGATAGGAGTAACTCGGGTCGACGTTGCGGACAAGTTCAGAGCGCGCGCGACGCGGGTCAAACGTCGCCGGCTGATGCCGCGGTTATTGCCCACGGTTCACTCATATCCGGAACTTCGGCCGACTTTGTGACCGAACTACGACATATCAATGTCGTTTTGACAAACTGACTGGCAGTCAGGCTTCGCAGCTTTCGCTACTTGTACTCTGAGGCGACGTACATCGCGTACAATAGCTTTATAGATAAACTAAGTAACCCATATACGATAAGTACTACTTCGGCGCTATGCGAAGGTGTAACGAGGTACAACCAAAATGTCCGATTGGAGCCAGTAGTATACAAAGCTACACTGTGAGTGCTTTCATCATTCATGGCCAGCGCCCGCTAGTACCAAATTATGTGCACCTCATCTGCAACATCTCGCCAGTCCATGGTTCCAGAGCCCGCGGCGACCGCCACCTCGTCCAGAGCGGCTGATAAACGCACAGGTAGATATAACTCTCGCAATGAGAGCCCGCTAGACTTGCGCGTAGTCAACCAGTCCAACAGGATGCTCATGTCACCCATGGTGTCGTGATCCTGCGTAAAGAGTTGGTATGGCCGCCATAGTATCGGTGCCAGGGCACGTCCCGGCCAGTTGGAAAGATGTGGGATAGGAGACGCCACCGAGGGCCGTGGTCCGGTGATAAATAAGGTGGAAAGTTCGGGGAAATCTCCAAGACTACTCAGTGATCCCCGCTTCCTATCAAAGAGCGGATAATCCCAGTCAACGTCGAATTCCATGTGCGCGACTTTGTTGTAGAGGGGTCCGGCCCGCGGCAGGAGCTCGGCAATACGGGAGTCTTCGTCGATGTAACGCACGATCTCGAAGTCTGGTTCGACTCCCGAGGCGTTTCTATAGTAGGCAACGCGCGCCTCTGAAGCGACAGTGTTGTCTCGAACGATCAACTTGACGCGTGTAGCAGGGTTAGCGCGTCCTAGCCACGCATCGAGGATGAGCGTCAGGTGTGCCATCTCGTTCCTAGAGTCGGATGGTGTCCCGTTCTGTACAACCTTGACGCGTACAGAAGGGGATGGCGCAAGATATAATAGAGCTTTGAGCGAGGTGGAAGATGTGTATTCTAAATGGCGCAATGAGCCGGGGAGATCCAAGTCCGAACCATCGAAGGATGTCTCGAACCATACGTCGATGAGAGCAAGTCTCTCTAGGTGTTGCATTCTCCCGAGTAAGCTATGGAAGTGGGAAGATGCCTCTTGAAGATGATGTACTTCATTGAGACGGACGTGATTGAGTGTGAGTTCTGTGAGATTTATGAATATGGTCGAGGTGAAGTCCAGGCGGACGCAGTCGAGCTCGAGGCGGTTGAGCTTAGGCAAAGTATTTTCGAAGCGGATCGTTGACATTCCGTGGTACCAGATCCCTGTCGCCGATGAGATGACAAGTGACTCGATATTACGTGCATACGGTAGCCAGTTGCGATTGTGCGATGCAATGAAACTCTCGACCGAGTTCGTATCCACCTGCATGCTGCAACTACGGATACGATGACCGTGCAGGCGGAAGTAATTGAGTATCGTCACAGATGCGATATTATCGTGTGGAGCTCCGACGTCAAGATTAATATCCAGTGGATACGAGAGATCGAGCTCTCGCATGACGAGCCGTTTAGACAGTATTCGCGAGGAAACGCAAGTGTGTAGACCAGGCGACGCCATGGCAACGCGCCGGAGCCGGCGACAGACGGCGGCGACGACGAGCCACGAGGAGGACGGAAGCTTCTCCACATGTCGTGGTAGAGGATAAAACAAGTCGCGCACTGCCAGAAATATTTGCAAGATAACTTCGTCGGGGAGAGTCAGGATGGGAGCGCTAGAATTGCGCAATTCCATTGCGAGGACCAGGGCGCGTTGCAGGTGCTCAACGTCATCTTCCATCCGCTGACGGTGATTGGAGAGCGTCTCGCTCGCTTGTCGCGCTGTGAGCCTCGTGCGCACGACTTGGTCCCAAGGGTTTCTACCGCAGAGGCGCCGTCAGTAAGGCTCATGAGCGATATGACTCGCCAAACTCAAGAGCTCACACAACGGCGTTCTCCATGAGAAATCTTCCACTAGCAATAATTTTACAGCTCAAAGACGTCAGGCTGGAAGTGCAGAGATAGTTCGAAGTGTAGAGGGCCCAGTGATCGTGTTGGCGTTGCCTTCGCGGTCAAGTTCAAGAAGCGCGATTGCGCTTCCCGGCGGCCCCGCAGGCGCGAATCGACTGCAGCGGTAGGCCGCCTTTACATTATTTAGCATCTCTTCGATCACTGTAGTATATCGTTGAGGATGATATAGCCTAGCTGTAGTCCATTATCCACAGAAGTGGAAAAGTGAGAGTAGAGAGGCTCGTAGTACTGTACGCCACAGGTGCCCACGGGGTCGCCTGAGGTGGACCGCCGACGACCATCCCCCCACCCGCGGCTTCGGGCGATTCAACTGTACAAATATGGGCCAGCCGGGGATCACCCGGTCTCGCCCAGAGGGATCAACTCGGTTGACTACTACTACTCCCAAGTGAAAGCCGAGCGCCAGAGTGCTAGTAGCTCACTCTTACTGGAGCAATGGTAGCATTCTTCTACACAATGCTAGCAGGAATATGTGTTTGCTGTTGGACGGGTTTATGTTATGTATATGCACACGAGGAGCACCATGAGAAGTTGAAGACACAAGCGACAAACAACAAGAAAAAGATTCGTCCAGGATCATCTCCCTCCCTCACAACTCAACATCCATAGGCTCAACATCCATCCCATCCTCCTCATCCGCCAACACCCCTCCATCCACCTCACCCTCCCCATTCCTCCCGCTCCCTGCCTCCTCTACATCATCCTCTTCAACAACAACGCCCCTCTGCACACCCCCCGCCTGATCCTCAAACCCCAAACTCGCAGGCGCACGGAACACGGGCGGGCGGAACGGCACGAGCGCCAATCTCTGTGCTTCGTCGCGTGGTAAAACGGGAACGGAGGCGCCCAGTCGTTTCTGCAACAACTCGAGTGCAGAGGGTAATATGACGGGTTCGGTATGGTCTTCTCGTTCGTCGTCTGCGTCGGAACCGTCCAGGTCTGTTACGATAATTCCTGTAAGCAAAGGGTGTGAGACGAGGCTGGACGAAGTGGTGGAGGGAGGGGACGTACGGTCTGGTGTAGGTTCGTACCACGATGTTGCCCGCATACGGATTTCAGGGAGCGGTTCTTCTACCGCGCCATTTCGCAGCATATCACCTTCACCCGCAAAGGCGCCGTTAGGGGGTAGTGGCGCGGCGAAGGAATGTGTATTCGGAGGCGCGCCGAGCGGCGACTCGTCCTCTACAGCCATGTCCAAGTCATCGTCATAAGCAGATTGAGAAGTATTCGACGCGTCAAGGTCTGGAATATCATGTGGGTACAGCCGAGGCGCGGGCGGCGGAGGCGGGGTGAGGGAAAGCTTGGCGAGTGTGCCCTCCAGTCCGCTGGCGCGGAAACGTTTGCGCGCATGAGCAGTAGGCGGCGGTGGTGTAGTGGTCGCTGTACGCGGATAGCGCTGTACTTGTACGGGCACAGCAGGCGCGTCATCGTCCGAGTTTGTGTCGTCGGACGAGTGCGTGCGTTTACGCGACAAGGCACGCATCCAGGGGTGCGAGGCAGAGTACAAGGTAGACATAGCGGTGGGAGACAGGTACTATACAGAGTTGAACGTGATAGTTATTCGTATAAAGAGGGCAGAGCAAGCGTGGTTGGAGTTCGAAAGCGAGAGCGAGGACGTGGATGAACGTTCGAGAACAGGCACGGCCGTTCGACTTCGGCGCTTTGTTCTCACTTGATCGCTTTCGTATCTGTTCTCACGCAGAAATATTTCTCGGACTGGTGCAAAACGGGCAGCATGGCACATGAAAAGCATAGACATATACTGAACATGGGACTCGTACGGAGGATCGAGCTGGAGACAACAGTGTGCGATGATAAATGTGATGATACACCCCGCAGAAAACATCCAGGCGAAAGCGTTTAACCGCGCTTCTTCGACACACCGACGGTCTTCCCGCGACGACCTACCCAGCGAGTATAAGTAACCAGTATATCATATCGACGATACAGTACATACCGGTGGTCTTGGTGTGCTGGCCACGGACACGGAGGCCCCAGTAGTGACGGAGACCGCGGTGGGCGCGGATCTTCTTGAGACGCTCGAGGTCGTCACGGAGCTTCGAGTCGATGCCGTTGGACAAGATCTGGCCGCTCTTGCCGTCGACAATGTCCCTTTGCCTGTTCAAGAACCAGGTGGGGATCTTGAACTGCGTCGGGTTTTGCATGATCGTCACGATCCGCTCGAGCTCGTCGGAGTTGAGGTCACCGGCGCTATACACTTATTTAGCTTATATTAAAAGGGTGTAGGTGCGAGAGGGAGGATGCACCGCTTGGAGAGGTCGACGTCGGCCTTTTTGCAGACGATATTGGCGTACCGCCGGCCAACACCCTTGATCTCCGTCAGCGCGTACATGACCTTGCGCTTTCCGTCGACATTGGTGTTGAGCAGACGCAGAATGTGCTGTAATTCGCTGATCAATCCTCCATCATTCCTGCACAATAATACGGTGGCAACGCACCTGGAACTGCTGGTGGGCCTCGGGGACAACGAGAGACATGGTGGGCGAAGGAAAGAAGCGGAAATTCGGGCCCTGCGCGCAAACCAAAGTCAGCGTGTCATCCAACGGTTTCCGCATCCATCCAGCCCGCTCCCGTCCTCTCCTTCAATCCTTCGGCGGCGTAACGGCAGAGCAAGGTATCTGGATGGCGTACGGGCAGCATAACGGACTCACCGAGGCGGTCTTGACGTCGTGGAGCTCGACGAGCGCAGGTGGAAGAGACGACAGCGGTGAGCGTGCGAAGCTTCGGACGCGGCGCGTCATCCCGGGCCGGACTCGAGTTGGACTTGGTTTCGACTTCCATGTTTCTCAACTTTGTACACTATTGCATCATTTTAATATGAAGCGAACAGTACTGTCTGGCCTTCGTCGGTACTCGACTCTTCCTCAGCAGACAGACTTGCTCGAACATTATCGTGGCCTTGTTGCTCTCGGGCGCATTCAGTACGACCCCGATCAAGTTCGAGTGCTGATGCAGGTGCATCCCGCTTCACGCTTATAATTATGCTGGCGCTCAACGATAGCGCCAGCTCAGACGTCTGCGTCGTGATCTTGACGGCTACGTGCCGCCGTTAATGCCTGCGCGTTACTTCGACCTCAGCGATAACTCGACCCCTGATTCCAGACTTGAATGGTGGGCAAAGAATCAAGACGAGCCTAGCTCTGAAGAGATGAAGTCCCTCGTTCGTGTACGGACACACGCCGAAGAGCTCGAATCCCTCACAACGCCCAAAGGTCTCCTCGTAACAGGTCCTCCAGGCGCCGGCAAAACCTTCCTCGTCGATATGTGGTTCTCCCAACTGCCCACACCCTTCAAAGCTCGAACGCACTACTCCCAACTCGTACTTGATGTTTATCGTGCGGTATGGGAAGAGACGCAGTTACGCATGGCGTCGCCGCGTTCGGAGCCGGACATCGAACGTGCGAGATGGACGAAGTCTGTAAGGGAGCATTGGAGAGGACTCGTGAAGAGTGGCGCGGCGGGTATATCGTGGCCGCGTGGACCCAACGCGTATACTTCGCCAACAAGACTTCCAATTGCGCTTGTTGTCGCGCGGAAACTCGTGCTACGACACTGGTTACTTGTGCTTGACGAGCTCCAGCTTCTTGACGTATCCTCCGCGACTCTGCTCTCGGATGTACTATCGTACTTCTGGCGTCTCGGAGGTGTGCTCGTCGCTACGTCTAACCGCGTACCGGAGGATCTCTATCGTAATGGCGTACAACGCGAAAGGCTGGAGCCATTTGCTGCTGCGTTGACTGCGAGGTCGCCGGTCATTGAGATGAGGGTGGAAAAGGATTGGCGCGTTGTACGCGCCGAGGAAGGGATAGGAGGGACGTGGTTTGCGGATGATAGGCGAGAAGAGTTCGACGCTCGGTTGAAGCAGATCGTTGGAGGTACCGAGCCGGCTTCTCGTAGCCTGAACGTATTCGGACGACAACTGGTCGTACCATGGGTCTCTGGCTCTACGTGCAAGTTCGCCTTTTCAGACCTCTGCCTCGAGGTATGCGCTTTCCTTACATCGTATATGTTACGACCCTGACTGACATTTCGTGCACAGTCACTCGGACCAGCCGACTACCTAACCCTCGCCTCAACATTCTCCACAATCGCCATAACCGACATCCCGATCCTCAAAGTATCAGACAAGAACCAAGCGCGGCGGTTCATCAGTCTCATAGACGCTCTCTACGAAGCGCGATGTCGTCTACTTTGCTTGGCTGCTGCGCCACCCGAGCAGCTGTTCTTCCCCGATGCGGCAAACTCGAAACCGGGAAGGGAGGATGTGGACGTGATGATGGCTGAGAGCGTCGCGGAGACGCAAGATGTTTATCGTCCGAATGTGGCTTCGTACGATGCGCCGCGGATGGAGGAAGCTCCCGCTGCGCCTGCGTTGCCGCTTGCGCTCGACACGCTATCGATATTCTCAGGCAAAGACGAGCAGTTCGCGTACAAGCGCGCGCTATCGCGGTTGCGAGAGATGACTTCCGCGCGGTATGCGGAGGAAGAGACGTGGACGCCTCTTGCGGATGATGCGCGGAAGTGGGAGAGAAGTTCTGCTGGATCAAAACGCACGCCGACTTCATCTGTTTCTCGAGTAGGAACCGAGGGTGAGGGACGGGATAGTGATTTTGCAGATGAAGCGGCGTATGAGCGGGCTGGAGATGTGAAGGCGCGGCCAGAGGCGCCGAGGATATGGCCGAGGCATGTGTGGGGTGTTGAGGAGGAGGAGCCGGGTTCAAGGAGATGACTTACCTATGTTAGACTCGTATGTTCACATATCGTCGTCAGTTAGATATGCCATTAGGGCTGGGAAGGAGACTTGGCAATAATCATAGAATACCGGTAAGCAGACGCCGGTCCGGCGTCCCGAACGCGCGTGCCTCGTGCTCCGAACGCACTTTCTACTGGTACCATATCACGGCCTTCCAGGCACACCTGGTCCCCCGAGTGAGCTCGGCATTCCGATCCGTGTTTGATCAGACCTTGCGCATATCGAGCGCATTATACAAAATGGACTCAACACTTTATATGTAAGAGCAAGGTAGGCATATGCACGTCAACCGAACAAGAACATGTGCTCGTATGTGCTCGTAGGTACGCGTGGTGCAAGTACTATATATGATACTACCACCACAACCTATCTATACACGATTCATTGTCAATTGACCTGGAATATTCCAGCACTCGGCACAACAAACGGTACGTGACGGTGTGCGGCGTGATCGTCCCAACCTCCCCACACCCACCAAACGATCGGGAAAGAACTGGTCACGCGAACATGGACAGTAGGGAAAGGATGTCCGGGTGTATCCCGAGGCTCAAAGTCCATGGTAAACGACCAAGAGTCTTCCGAACTCCTCATAAGTCTCGGACAATAGCTGCGCATACCCTTACACGCGACGGGATCATGGTCCATCTCGGCTATACGGAAGACCTCGGTATCGGTGTACCGTTTGATGAGTGCCGCGTCGCGAGCATGGCCGCACCCGGGGTTGAGAATGCCGGTACCCTTCAACGTGGTGAGAGGGTACATGCAGACCAGGGTCGTGGAGGTCATATAATTCACGAGTAGCGTAGTGGGCGAGTGAATCATGGGAGTTAGGGCTGATCTGGTCGTCGATTCGACAACGATGACCACGGCGTCGTTGAGAGCGCGGTAGAGATACGTGATAGACTCGACGCCTAAGCCGTGAATGGACTGAGGCGATGCCACAGGGACTACATGGCCCGTCGGCGCGGGGGAGGTAAACGTACTGGCCACACCCTTCAGACCGTTTATAGCGCTCCGTACAGCATCGTACGCGGCTGGCCATCGAAGAGCGAGATCGGGAGACAACGTGATGACCGTGTAACGCTCCCGAACGGTCAGATGCGTGAGTACGGCAGCGGCGCCTTCTTTAGGGGTGTGCACCTCTAGGCTCCGACCCTGAGCCCACTGCTCGTCGACTTCGGATTGCGACAGCAACAGAGCAAGGGGAGTGGCGCCGGCAATCACGGATCGGGTGCGTTGCAGCATAGCCAAGAAGTTGTCGACAGCACCGTATAAGAGGACGTTCGTGATTCCGTTACGAGTGCGCTGAATGCCGATGTGCACCAGCAGAAGTCGGGCAACGCGTATGCGGAGTTCTCGACGAGCCACCCGTGCGTAGGCGGATGCGGCCTGACTGAACCGTTGGAGATCGGCCACGGTCATCTTGTCCATTAGTAGCTGGAGGGCGTCCATCATGACTGACACCGTATTTGCCTGCGGAGCACACCTGATACAACGAGAGTGTGTTATACCCGCTATCTGATATTCTAGACATACAATATACACACCTTGTGGCGTCGTTTTGAACGATTATGTGCTCGAGGGACTCGGGAGGCATTGCGTTTGAAACGGGCAGACTACGGAGTACAGATTTGTGAGATCGTGTTCCAATGGTGACGGGGTAGGACACCAGGTATAGGCGAAGGCGACTCAAGCTTAAGTAGGTGAGATAAACCCCGTAGGGTAAGATAGGATCCGCTCCAGCCATATCAATGTTTATGCAACGAAAACGGCAAACAAACATTGCCATGTACTATCGAGAAGTCTGAAACATCCTCGACGTTTATCCAGTACTAAGTGTTGAGACAACACCGACCGCCATCGGCGACTCTTTCAATATCGAACTCAGCCTCCAGGCGTTAGACAATATGGGAGGTTATACGAGCGGTGGCCATCTAATGCCCTCTACCGGAAAATGCCCAGATCATACGCATAAATGAAGAACGCATCATAGAGTCGAAGCATGCCGATGGCGCGTAGTGCATACCGTCTGCAGTTTCTTCTGATTAGAAGTGTCAGAATATCATGCCATAACGAGTAGACGATGAACGAACGGCTACTGAAGCTTGAAGTCCACCCAAAATGGGCTAGCCATATGCGCCCTCGAGTGTGGCGTCGTGCGAGCACAACCCACGCCACTTCTGCCACGGAGGATGTACCATCTCTGACACGAGAGGCGTGTACACGGGTCTAAGGTCAGCAGGAGCCCAAGTCGCCAGGACCGAGCAAGCTGGCACGCAATCGCCTGCGGCACGGAACTCGATCAATGTGGGCACGGGGATGGCAGATTTAAGGGGGGAGGGATGAATTTGAAGGATTCAAAAGCGAGTGGTTAGATAACAAGGTCATCCTGACGGATATACAACAGCAATCGAACGGGAGTCGTACTTCCATTACCTATCCAATCGGAGGAACCCATCCTGAACTACAGGCACGATGGCAACTAGACAGTGCCCCAGGTTCTCGCCCGCACAGAATGATCTACTCAGATCCTACAACGACCGGTACGAAGCGCTCGGACCGCACGCGGTGAAAAGAAGAGTGGACGCGTTCAATATCCTCGTGTGGGCTGCGTATTGCACTCGGTTCGATGTCGCCCCCCAGCACGAAAGATTAATCCGCTACGTGAGTGACAGTTCCAGCTGACCCGTAGGCACAGCGGGCTAACCTGCAACAGAACATCCGGCATTGGTATAGGTGCACGCGAGAGGGGTTTAGGCCGTCGCACGTAGGTTACAAGTGAATGCGGGCGGTGAGCGATATGGCGCTGCAATTATAGAAGGAGTCGCTGAGCAACTTCATCACAACTTCATCAGCAGGCGACAGGAGTCATGGTGGGAACCGTCGCGCGGTGACGCGTCACGGTCGACGGCGTTGGCGAGAGTTGGTTGAGGCTGCCATCACGAATTGTAAATCTCGTTATTGTCTTCTAGCCTGAATACATGTGCGATGCGGATAAGCGTATATGGACAACGATGCACAAGACGGGTGTCGGATAAATCGTCCGCGGTGTCAATCGTCCGCCACCACCTGTATAAAGACCAGAGACAGCACCCTACAGTTCTCGCATTTCCACCCAATGTCATTTCATCCAAACGAATTTTCGTATCACTCCCGATTCTACACACGGAAAGAAGGGATATGCAGCTACCTAAATAGTCTGCCCGTCGGGCGTGGTACGTGGTGATTGGTGATGTGAGGCCCACTTGATAACATACCGCTCAGTCTCGCCCGTACCGTCCATAATGGGCGTGCATCCGTGTCCAATAAATCTCGAGCATACAGGATTTATCGACATGTTGAACGAAGTTGAATGGAAGGACGGAGAGGACGAGAGAGAAGGGGTGATGGATATAGCTCGCATTCTATGCGTGCGTCATCCGTCCTGTTGCCAATGCCCATGAACTAATGTCCGCAGTCGGATTCGCCTCTATACTCTATGGACTGGATGCCGGGCCAAGAATCGACTCCGTGCTTATCATTCTGGTGGAGGATAGACGATCGCGGGTTCCCCAATTACCCTGATGCGCAATACGCCTTGTTTTTGTTCATCGACTCAGACGACGTGGACGGCCCTCTGGACATTGCATTTAACTTGCTGCGCATCTTAAAGGCTGTGAATAGGGAGTACGGAGTGACCAAGATAGTAGGCTTTGCCCACGCTGTCACGTCTGCAGGGGCTTTCGCATTTTTATTATTCGAACGAGGAGGATGGCACGCGCGTCACCTAGACTTCTACTTGGACGAACCGTCTCCAGATGGAGACCTTCACCCGCCTATCCGGTTTGGATATCACGTAGTCGCCCGCCCGCGTGACTTTATCGAACGACTTGACGACAAGCTGTACGAGCAGCTCATGGCAGTGCGTTTGTATGTGCATTATTCACCATTATGGATCGGACACCGTCACTTACCTCGCAACGAAACCAGGTTCTTGATAGACCGTCGGGCGGGTCACCCAGAGCTATATACATTCCTAGGTATGAGATACGAACCGTTGGTGCAGGCGGATGGGAGGGTCAAAGGTATCGATCCTGATTTTTAGTGTAATATAGACACTCAATAGCGGACTTCCCGCATGGGGCCGGAAGGACAAGGGTTACATTATCCACGCAGTGCCCGTGTAAATAGAATAGGCTTGCCGCGTATCTCATTACTGTACTCTACATTGCGATGCAACGCCTGAGTTGAGAGGGGAAGGCAGAGTCCGATAGATATGAGAAGGGGAAGCAACACGGCGCTACAATATAGCCCGACTGTTAGAGCGCATACTTCATAGCCAGAGCAGCAAGGGCACACAACGAGATCGCATGAGATGTCATGAAGCACAGATTTAGACATAGGATAGATCGAGATTGAGTAGAGTCAACAACGGGCCGGCGGGAGACAATATACATGTGGTTTATGAGGCGCGGCTTGATCGAGCGCGGTACGCGTATCGGCTTCGAAGCCGGAAACCGTGTGTCAACACACAGCATACAAGCTACAGAGAACGTAGGCGTCCGATGTGTATGATGCGCTGGACTGGGTATGAAGAAAAGGAAAGAACCAAAACAACAAGGCAAATTGCGACTAGAGCATAAGTGGATTGGTTGATTGGCACATAAGTACGTACAGTGACTTTTGCATTACGTGGTAAGTTGAGAGCGCGGACTTATGAAGTCCATTGCGAGCGGAAGTACATATGGGCGAAGATCATCGAACCAAATAGATCCAACTTGTCGTAAGAATCAGCCAAGAAAGGGGAGGCGAAGCAAAAGACGGTATGTAGGAGAATAAAAGTGATGAGATAGTTCTGATGACAGGACAGCGCATGGTGAGCATATAGAATGGAATGCATACGGTTCGTATGATGAACTCAAGAGAGTCCGGAGCCATCGTAAGATCAATACCTGAATGTGTTCGTGTAAAAGGATGAGAGTCAGGGGTCGCGGGCTTGACGTGCGTATCGCAGATGGATAGGAGTGCGGGTTGGCGTGCGTGTCCGTACGGTACTGATCGAATATCGTGTGTGCTGGCCGGGACTGTCGGATTGAAGGAGATGTGGTACTGAGGAGGAAGAGAAGGAAATGGGCCACGCGGCCACGCGACCACGCCGAGGCGTCCGGCCGTCGCCGAAGACAGATTCTGGCCTCAGATCCAGAGCCGCAGCATCATATGGCATGTCATTCATGCCAGCCGCCGCAGGCGATTGCAACTCGTGAGAATATTATACCGATCAAATAAACCGGGCGGCAAAGTGCATCCAACGAGCTCCAGCATCGCGTTTGGGCTTAATTGCGTGTCCACCACTCGGACAAGATCCGTGAACACATCTGGACACCACCCGAAGTCGCATCTGTAGCAGCAGACACTCGTCATTACGAGCTGTGATGTGCCAAGTCTGAAGATCTTAGTGAACGCCCTGACGTCGGGAACAGACGTGAGCCTCAAGCGTGAGGGCTGTGTGAACTTTCGGTAGAAGAGCTTGTACTCGTATGCAGCGCAATGATCAAGTTGGATGTATGCGGCTCCGTGGAAGGCGCGCAACGACATGCATACTTCGAATAGAGACCGATGGGACCCCGCGGTGCCGAATAGAGTATTGGATGTGAGTGAGAACGATCCAGGCGGCCGATGACGATTGGGATCGAAATATCCATTGCTCGCGTCTATCGTCCGCTTGTGATATTGGAGTCCGGACAAAGTGACGAACTTGTACAAGAAGGCCTCGCCCGGCACCGACCCGAACTGGCACGCTATGGCCTCCGCGAATATATCGACATAGACAGACATATCGTCTGACATAGTGGACTGAGCGGCGTCGGCGCAGATATGTACATTGGAATCCGTGGGGACTGCTATACAACTATAGATGGTCAGAGCGAGAGGTAGAGCGCAGTTGATATACAGTTTCCATAGCCGTGGAAGGTGGATACGCCGTATTGGGCGGGCTCGTGAGGTATTCATGACAAGTATCGGGGAGGGCTCAGTGAGCACGTCCGCAAACGACAGACGCTCCAGGTTTGGTAGAGATTGCAGGCACGACTCCATCACGTCGTGATCCGACCATGTCTGCACCCCTCGCAGGGATAGGCATCGTAAGGAGGAAGCGTATAGCGGAGAGGTGATAGACATGCGACAACCGGAAACTTTGAGAGAAGTCAACCGAAGGGGGGGGTCTCCGATACGTTGAAGTATGTTGTCGCGCAAAGTCGGGCGCGTCCATGGTACGGTCCACGGACCGTTGCTTTGGAATCCGATCTCTAGATGTCGCAGACGGGGCAATGGACCGGAAGACAAAGCAGATAGTATATCGTTGTACAGACGGCAACCTTCCCCGTCTGCAGTATGCGGCGCTATGTCTTCCACTGCTACAAATAACTGACAAGCGCCGACACGAGTGATATGTGGCAGCACAGCACGGATAGCCTGCCTACGTGACGTGCTATCCCAGCGCACAGAATAAGGAATGTCGAATTGAAGGTCGCCGGTGACGCAGCGAGACAAGCATACATTGGTCCACTGCTCGTTGGGTGGATTTCCCGGTACGTGCGCCCATAGATACTGATAGCGGATTGCGATCATCCTCCAACGAGAGGATACGTGGGACAGTCGTATGGCCCTGGGCTGAGAAGCGTGGTAGTATGGCGGGGCCGCTGTAGCGAAAGCGAAGATATGTGCAACTAGCTCTTCTGGTAAGTCATCTACCGTTCGAGGTTGATTTCCTCCCATGGCGCTAGCATCATGTTGCATAATGACGTCGAACGGAGATGGCATCAGAGGGTACAAAGAGCACGGACAAGACGCGACATTCGCCGCAGGGTATATAAGGCGAACCCAGTTCATTCTCACGCAACACGGTCACATGATTAATCCAGTATCGCGTGCCGCGGCCAACACCGGCCGTTACAACAGAGTGTGTTACAACTATAGCAAACTCGATTGTCCCTCTGTACTACACATAGAACAGAACAAGTGTATGAGTGAATACGTATGCACATCATCAGATCTTCTTCTCGTTTGCAACGGGTCGAGGGCGGGGAGGTTGCTCGATGCGGGCAGTGTGGACGCATTCATCCATACTCAGAGACGCGTCGGGAGCCACCCTGCGGAGATCGGGCTGGAACACTCCAATCGCGGAGGGCTTCGAGGACTGATCGTCCGTGTCCAGAAGAACCACAGACTGTATATGGAACTGAAGGGAAGCCTTGACGTTGTCACGGTTGAGGACAGGCGGTGCCTTGACAGTGGTACGATACGAGCCAATGGTGCACATAACGGCGACAGCCATTCGAGGCTTGAGGAAGCTGATATCCAGTTGAGGAAGCTCGTCATACATCGACCAAAAGAAAGGGGATCTGCCGTCGTATATCTTGACTGGAAACGAATAGTAAGAGGTCGACCACCGGGCGTATGAAAAGTGCATGCACGTACCGCCCCAGTTCTTAGGCCGCTTAGGTCTGAAATTGGCACGCTCGAACGCGCGGCGGGCTTCATGGTCAACGACAATGTCATCAGCAGACCCTGCTTCGTTAACATCCCTAATGGGCTCCGCGTCTGCCGGTCCATCCGCGTCGGACTCACTCCAATTAGAGAGACGGTCGTCGGCTTCTCCATCGGCCTCACCCGCCGCTGTTCCTGCAGTGTCTGCCGTTGCGTCCACGACGTCGTCATCGACGGCGCCCGTCTCATCCTCCACATCAGACCCGCTCTCAGACGCCGACTCGGCCTCTGCGATCTCTTCTGTAGTCGGACCTGGACGACCTTTACCAAACGCCTTCGGGTTAAATATGGGCAGGGCCTCTTCAAATTACCGATGAGTGACTACTTGACACACGGCAGAGACGACCGGTACGTACCTTCTTTATTGTCCGACTGGGCTATCATACCCTCTGCGAACGACCTAACGAGGAAATACCGCTGTCCGAATATTTCGCCCAGTGCGGCGGCAGAACGAGCCCAACCATAGTTGAACGGAACAAATCCTAACTGCTTCGAGAAAGCAGTTGGAGTAAGTTCGAGCGAATTGAAAGTAACCACCCCGTACAGAGAGAATACCGCTGCGGAGACGGGATAGACATGAGGGGGTGTGGTGATGTAATGTCCATCCGCCTTGTTCAGCTGCAGGGGATCCACTACGTTGAGATTAATAGCGGAAGGGAAGGAACCCTCCGACTTGATGAGCGCCTTAAGTCGTCTAAATCCAATCAGTCTTTCGACGCAATATATAGATATGTACAGCACATACTCTTGAGTCCTAACCTTGCGGGGAAACATGCTCTCGATCATGCAAGTCCGGAGGCGCTTGATCTCCTTGCCGTCAGCGGCCACAATCATAACCTCCCTAGGTAGAACGAAACTTGTAAACACGGGGAAAGGATCAAAAAAGATATGACCGCACGTGAGTATCTGCTCGTCGTCGAATATAGAAGCAGGGACAGGCGGCATCAACTGTGGAAGGTCTAGCTGACGGGTCTTGTCTTTCTTAGCGTCGCTGCACATGTTCGATCAGCATCGATAAGATTCCATGACAGCGCCACGTACCCATCCTTGCCCTTGTCTTTCGCCGCGGCTTTCTTCTGCTTCTTGCTAAGACAAACATGAGGGTAGGTCACAGATGATACAGTTATCAACGTACCGGGGTACCTCCGGAATAGGCTCCTTTACCTTCTTCGCGGGTATTACAACAGGAAACGAGGCCAATAAACCAGTTGCGGTCGCCGGTGGTACGATAGACTGTGTTGGGAGCGGCAGTGGTTTAGGAAGAAGGGAGCTAGTTGATGCGCTTCGAGAAAGAGTAAATAAACGCAATAAGTAGGACGAAGGGCAGGCACAACGTACACCGGGTCCGGAAGGGGCGGTTCGACAGCAATATGCTCCGTCGGAGCAATCGAAAGTGCGGCCGTTGCTTTATCAACAGCTGTATCAACAGTAATCACCGCTTGCTCAGCAGGAGGCGGTGTCAGTTCAGACGACTGAGACGAATTTCCGTCGTCCTCGGACGGCAGAGGAGATGGCGTCTTGGCTTTGAGCCGCTTGGAAGAGCGAGAGGCGTGCGCAGTGCGACGTCGTTTCATGTCGGAGGTCGGCAAGTGAAGGAAGTGCACAAGGTATGTTTTGTGCGTAGTCTAATATATAGCGCGATCAAAGGGAAAGGGCAGCGAGTTGGAGCGGCTAAACAGTACATTCCAAACATTTGGAGACGTGTCAAGCAAGTCAAGGGGCAAGCTACACCCGGGAGGACCTTGATCTGCCATGGTGGACGAGGGAAAACAACATCTGCCACACATGCGATGGCCAAGACTCTGAACTCACACACTTTTAGCGCTATCTGTAGAATGCTGCCGGATCGGCATCCCGGCACGCGTCTGATGACATCAATATTGTGCACTAGACGCGCCTGAGCAAAAGCAAGTTCGTCCCGGATACCACGTCGTACTGACCAACAACAAGTTGGACATCGAACTATACGAGGCCGTGTAGACATACTAGACAAGGCATGATGTCAACCGAGATGGCTTTACCGACGGCCTGCGACCATGAGAACGTTGTTAGTCCACTGTCTAACCTCGACACTGAATCCTTCGACCGGTGACGAATGCTGTGGCCGGTGCTATAGGGTGCTATGCGTGCCATTCCCGTTTTGGCTACCAGTAGGCGGCGCATGAGGACAGTCGGGTCAAGCGAGAAGGTTAGCGCACTCCAAAGGCGAACCCTGCGGCTGACAATGTACGACTCGCAACTGTTGCACGCCCAACGCCGGGCAGCCCTGGATATCCTTGGTCATCTATGTCCTGGACTGATATGCATGGCATGACGCGGGTATCCACATGAGACCTCCGCATCGGAAGCCAGTACACCGACTGAGGAAGGCTACAGTAACAGACAGACGGGTATATAACCTACGCTTACAATGTAAGATCGCACTATACTCACCGCAGGACACAGTACGCGTGTGTCCGCATAGTCAAGAAGCGCGCTCATACGACTGGTAAGGCATTCCCAAGAAATGCTACGGGAGATGAAGCTCATGCGAGAAACTACAGGATAACGCACTCTCCGAACCACCAACAGATGGGTCACTAGTGAGTTAGTCTCTCTTTTCATAAGCCGCGCGTGCTGACCGCGTAGCGATACGACGTGGGCGGATTTACCACTTGAGTTGCAAGACGAGATCATCGTGCTGGCAGCCGCTGCCAATCCACCTCTATTGGGGTCGACAATCTGCCATCAGTTGGGTTGGAGGGCCATGACGCTTGTGTGCAAGTACTGGGAGGATGTCATCATGCACAACAGACGACTGTGGGCCGCCATTCACGACCAAGACCCCGCCATACTACCCGTGGCGATCGCCCGCGCAGATGGTTCGCCGCTAGAGTATTGCCTCACCAGCGACAACGTCCGTTGCGTCTATACGATGCATGCCCGGGTGGAAGCTATGGCGTGCCGTCAGTTCGATCCGAATCGTTATACCCACATCGAAGTGGACCGTCACGATGCCGCTATGGCACACATGCGCAAGATGTTGACGATGGAGACAACGACGGTTGAGTATCTGCGTATGATATATAACCAGCCGGCTTGGGGCATTGACGCTCGGTGAGATCATATGAGCATTCGTCGAGTGTTACAATCTAACCCACATGCAGCATGCGCAGGTTTAACAGGTCGGCGGAATCCATACTATCTGCGCCCAGACTGCGGCACGCAGTCCTGAAAGGGATATGCGTGAAGATAGCGGGGAGCGACCTTCGTACCTTGACGATAGACTTCTCCGGGTTCAGCACCTTCACCCGCCCTCCGCTTTCCGTACTGTGCGACGTATTCAACGCAGTCAAGTCGACACTCACGGAGCTGTACCTCTGGCAAGCATGCGGGTTTTGCGTATCAGAGCGGACGCCTATCGTTTTCACCAAGCTATCGACGATCGCCATCGAAGGGTCGATGACTGATGTGCTCAGTATTTTCAATCGGCTCAGGGTACCTCCCGATGCGAAGAGGATCATTAAGGTGGCAGCCTTTCGGCGAACGACGGTTGGTATGGCAGATCTATTCGTAATCCCACGTAAGCGAATCGATGAATTCCCGGTCGTCATTTAACCATACCTAGTATTCGGCGCCGACTGGGATTGTCTACGACTCGAGATAGGTCAGGACCAAAGTCAAGGCGGCGTACTACACGTACAAGCCCTTCAACAATCTGCGGCAGAAACAGGCGACGGACTCGACGGCGCGCGATGCGTGGCCAAGATCGACCTGCGCTCAACCGAAGTGTCATCCATATCGTGGTTAGAGCTTATGCGGAGAGTGATTCGTCTTGGGAGCAAGCCTGGAATGCGGGTGCACATTCAGATCCCTGACACACACATCAAGGTAGCCGGTAACGGCAAGCTCACCGTAGGTCTGGGGACTGTCGACAGAATAGGTGCTCAGGAGTTAGAGAAGGTAAAAATCAGTGTATCTCGCATGTAGAGGATTAGCTTGTACCTATGTATCGTACCCGAAGCTACCTATAAGCTAGCACATACACATACATACCAGGTGATTATATTCGGAGCCTTCGGGCGAGCTTCGTTCAGCCCCTTGGCCAGTCATATTTCAGCCAGTATGATGGCCAACATGACCAGAGTCGTATCCGGAGCGTCACTTGTCGGGCACGAGCGTGATATGGCAGTCAGTTGCAATCAAGTGGATTTTATTTGTGATCCGTGTGCGCCAAGCGTTGCCCACCAGAGAGCAGATCTATACGTTCCGAATAGTAGACTGCTACTCGCAGGATACAATTATCGAGTGGCCACGCAGGACATTCTCATGAATACGAGAGCGGTCCGTACATGGAAGCGTCAGCGGCCTAACACAACTCCAACCAAGAACCGGACTTTGTTCACAACAATTCCGCGCGTAACAATGGCCAATGTTTGTCTGCACCTGCCATGCAAGTCATAGTATCATGCTAAAATTCATCAAATACAATCCGGAATGTCAACCATAATCTTAGCACGTCGAGAAAACCGATACCAAAACCATATGACATATGACCAACAGAGACAAACTGGAGCAGCTACGAACATTCATATGGCAGACACCTTCAAAGGAAGGGTTGCCGGATAGCCAAGGAGGCTGATGAACAGTAAGTATCATGTACATGCGCAGTGAGACTATCACGTACCCTATGACTCTCTCCGCCTGCTTAGCAAATGCCTCATCGACGTGGACGATAGAAGCTGGTACCGGGAAAACAGGCGCCATAGAGTAGCCGGCTAATGGCCCATGCAAAGGTACGTGCGGCCTCCGATATATATCTGTATATGCCTTGAGGGCCCTGCTGCTGAATATCAGGAAGATATAATGGACGTCGCCACGTATGAGGAGACCCATGCCCAGGATGGTTGGGCGGTGCCACGGCCCGTGCCTAGCGACAGCACGAGCAACTACGCTGAACATGGCATCGGCCAAGCAGATACAGGCATCTCCCTGGGGACATCCGACGGTGATGAGACAAGCGTAAGCGGCACCCTGCACGCTAGGAAAGTCCTCGCGAACGAGTTTCTTCCACCACTCAGTAACCCCAGTACCAGCGGGCATAAGTTCTCCGTCGTGGTGATAACCGGGCATGCGGAACTAGCGCAGTGTTAGTACAAGAGCAATATGGTAGAATACGGACGTACGCCAAGCAGACGGGATAATACAGGCACCGCTATGTGACGCGGACGTTGCATCGACGTGTTGATAGTGCGTAGGGTCGATGCGGTCTGATATACTCGCATAGGGAGCGTAGGATATGGCACCGTACGAGCGCCGGTGACTAAACAACAATGAAGCCGACGTCGCCAACAGGTGAAAGTCCACTAACCATGGGACGAAAAGACCATGCACATGAGGCCATCCTTGTACTCAGGCACAGGTTTGTTGAGCTGCATGTCCGCGGTGGTGAACACGGACTGGGCACCAGATGCAGTTCGGGCCAATCCGCAAGCGAAGACAGAGACTCTTATAGGAAGTACAATCCAGATACCTCGAGGCGTCACGCGAGATAACTCGAGAGAGTAAATCGGGCGCAGGTTCCAGATTGTCGGATGTCAATGGTATTCGTGTCACATAGAGCCTAGCATTGGTGCCTCAAGAACCGCTCGTAGCGCACTCAGAGGTAGGGAACAAGTAGCGAAATTCGACGCTAACGGAACCTGCCGCGAGGCCCACGTGGACTACGTCATCAGGACCGAACCGACTTGACGCTCAACTACGACCGCCTATTTCCATGTCGCGGTCAGTCATAAGTTGCCCAGTGCAATGGCCAACTACTGCCTTCGCCCTATCTCCTCGAACTCCCGAGGATGCATTGCGTAAAGAGTTCAAACACTCGCCCGCGCCCAAGGCCAATCAGATACAGACAAGGAGTGGCCTCCTTCCTGCTATTGGACATCCCGGCAACCAGTGCGTGTACCAACCTGACAACTCGCATGTACTTATAATCAGTAGGCGTGACCGAGCACCCCTTCAAATCGATGCCATCGCTAGTCAACGGGCAGAAAGCAACATTCATTCGGACCATAAACGCGATTGCTCTGGACCCACCAGCCTTCTATATCCCGATTCTGTCCCGCCTGCTCACGGTGCGCGGCCCTATATTCCATTCATGTTGAGGTACTTATCGAAATCCGACAGAGCGATTCGCCTGCATACTGTCATGACTGGTGTAGCCACGTTCTCGCCTACAAGTCCGTCGCCCTCTGGTTCCAAATCGACCCAATAGCTGCCGCCGACCGCGGAGCCGTCGGCCGATTTGTCGCCAAGATTCACGTCCAATGTCCTCAAGAGCGCGCAGGTGCGCATCTGGCATATGCTGCATCCAAGATCATAAGGGACATATCATACGAGCACGGTGTTGAGCATCGCCCGCGCGTCGTAGAGTTCGCGCATTCGATCTCTACCCTTGGCGCATACGCAGTCATCGTATTCGACGAGCAAGCATCTCACGCGTACGATTCAGCAGCAACTGCTGAGTACAGCAAGATCACGTCCGCACCGAGGCATATTGTCGTGTTCACGCCCAGCCCTCTCCTGGCAATGGAGGCTGACAACGTCCCGATTGATCAACTATGGCGCGTTACACAGTAAGCTTATCCATATTCACAATACTGAGGGAAACTGACCGCAAGTTCTTTGTAGGTTTCTCGTCGACCCAATTAACTACCGTTTCGAGAGATGCATTGTACCCCGCATAGCCTGAATAAAAGTCTATTCGAGAACCCCGCTTCTGGCGTGACAACCGCAACAGCGTGCCCGCTACATGCGTGCAGAATACAGAACCATATTGCTGCTGATTGGTGTACACGCAGGAACCACGCCGTCACAGTCAGTCGGTAAATATCGTTGGACATATAAATTAAGCAAACTCTAGAAACCCACCCCCAGTAAACAGCGCAAATATACTCGCATTTGTCTTCATCCACGACCATAGGTGCTGCCAGCGCCACATCCGTAAGTATCTTCCGGCTCGTGGTATACATTACACCAACTCAAATGAGTACATGGTAGAGCGCATCAGTCGGCGCATCACACGGCGTACATGGCGAACCTCTCGTGGTGCGTCCCGTTAAAGCCGTGGTGCACGGCCCCTGAAGGGTACAAACTGACTGGTGGCGCAATTCACTGGGCCCGAGGCATCCATGCTAGCGGATGCCCACGGCATCCATGGCACAATCCTTCTGATGCATGCCAGCGGCATTCAAATGGCATCTCCGTTTGGACAAGCCTACGGAACACATATCCGTGGCGCACTTCCCCTGGTGCCAGCCCAAAGCATACATGGCGCACTTCCCCTGGTGCCATCCCAAAGCATCCGTGGTACACTTCCCCTGGTGCCAGCACAAAGCATCCATGGCGCACGTCCCCTGGTGCAAGCCCAAAGCATCCGTGGTGCACTTCCGTGGTGCAATCATACGGCATTCATGGCACAATTCGCCCGGAGCATACGCGGTGTATGCGCACGGTGGCCACGGCGAACTTCCCTGGCGCATCTCAGGATACCCTGGTGCACTTCCCTGACGCGAGAAGCCAGCGGCCTATTCGCTCCTGCACCCTAACAGAGCGCGCATTGGAACCCTGCCAGACGATAGCCGGTACCGAGATCGAGAGATTCCGCCAACTTGGTGGCATTGACCATGTGAACAGTTCTGCATATGCGCAGAATTCACCGCATGAACTGGTGTCCGCGTGGCGATATCCAAGTACAGATTTAACGGTCGACTACGTAGCCAGAAGAAGTCGATTGACACAGCGCTGTCGCCAGGATCGCTCATCAGCATCGCCCCGACATGGTCATTCTCAAAGTCAAGAGTTCGATGGGTAGCCCATCGTCGAGTATAGGTGGTGGAACCTCTTCGGACGGTGCAACGTTCGGGCGATTGTTGTACGTGTATCTATTTATAACGCCAAAAACAACTTTTGACGACAACGCATCGTATTAGCCGGGAAGACGCAGAACTCATAGATTGCTTTCTATCCATGCTTTGTCCTGTCGATCTCGCTTCCGTGGCCCGACTGAACGTAGCAATCAATGTGGAGGTAGTCGCCTACTTCCGCCGAGTCTTTACAGTCGACCGACTGCTTCGACCATTCTTCACCTACTGTACCGAGTTCCGCGAGACGCAGCACCGCACTGGTGCGCTAGTATCAGGGTCGACTGCCCTCCAGCTGTTCGACAGGGCTACGTATAGAAACGCAGACTTGGATATCTATGTCGAGGCGCGATACGCAGTCGACGTCATGAAGTTCGTGCGGGACCGCGAGCGATACCTGTTTCAACCCACTGCTACTCAAGATCGCACTCCAGAGCTCGTGCTCGAGTTCCCTCCCGCAGATCCGGGCTACAACCCGTACCACGGCACTGGGATATCCGATGTCCTAAACTTCAAACGGGACAACCAACGGGTCCAACTCATCGTGGCAACCCGCTCCCCACTAGACGTTATACTGAACTACCACTCGAGTACGTGTACTAGATATCAATTTCGCTCCCAATCTGATACGGCATCCACACAGCCTGCGTCATGAACATAGTAACGCACAGCACTGCATACAGCTTATTCCCGAAACTATCGTTCGGTGATAGGATCTCGCGCACGTTCACTGCTTACACCACATCGCACTCGGACGGCCCTAAGTGGGCGGCTGCACAGAAGAAGTACAGCGAGCGCGGCTTCTCGTTCGCTTCGGATATCCCTGGGGACCCCGATAGCGGGATCATCCAACGTTGGATCGGAGATGAGCATACATGGAGTATTCCGCTTTCACCCGTGTTACCGCAACTCGCTGCAGACACTATGTCCATCAACTCATTCCACTTGAGATTCGACCCGGTCAAAGGGAGCTCAATCGAGTACGATCTCATGGTCAGCCCCAAGCTTCAGTTCTGGTACACGGCCGCGAAGCAGGAGCGCCATGTATTGTACGGTGCGTGGGGAGGTCAGTCCACCCGCCCGCGCACATACTTGCCCGAGCAGTAAGTCACCTCGTTCGGTATATCACAAGTACAGTCTGATTGACGCATACATGCAGTGTACACTTGGACAGGCAGCTATGCGAAGCTCTGTACACGTACAGGTCCGAGTCGGTAGCGGCCAGCGAATCGGACGATAGGACCTTGTGGTTTTCAGAAGGTGGTCGCACGCGGCGCGCAAGTGAGCCAGAATGATGGTAAGATAGGGATGAGATATATACGGGTTGTAGCTACTGCACAGATGTATATCGTACTGGACAGAATCGAACACGCGTCATGCAATATCTCATACAATCGGTATCGAGAGCCGTGCTAACCCGATTCGATAAGCACGTGTGCGCGAGCGGTAGCAGTGGCTATATAAGAACCTGTGTAGTGGCCACGAACGTCAGCAACCTACAATTCCCCATCTCCAGGACCGACATGGGGATCAGGTTCCTCTACCTGGCGAGATGACGCTTGGGGGGTCCTCTGCGTTGCCAGACGTAGAGGATCTTGCACCGGTCGCTGTCACGAACGGTGCCATCATCCCGGCGCGAGCGCATCGACGCAGCGCCGCGAGAACTGGGAGCCCTAGCGTCCTCCCTTCGGGTCGAGGGCGTCCTAGCGCCCGTTTGTCTCGTCACGGTGTCCGCCACACCGTCCTGGCCAGGCCGTGCTGAGCGGCGCGTCAGTGGCGAGAGGTCTGGGGTCAGTGGCATGGCTATACGGTTCGGTCACTTCGATTCGAAGCATAGTGCACAGGCACATAGCGGATAACGGTCGATTGAGACTACCGAGCTACATGTTGCGCGGGCAAGATCCGGCGGATTGAGGATCCCGGTAGCAAGAGTTGCTGGGTGAGATGCAATGGGTCGGGCTAGCCTTAAGCTCCTGACGATGGCCCTGTGGCAGGGGCCGAAACCCAGACGCATCATATCACAATATATATATATGACATTGAACGTAGACACAAGAGACAATAGGAAACGGCGACAACACCTCAATCCCGCGCTCGCGCGACGCTGATAAGCATGGAATTGTCCGTAAACCAGTAGCCCACATACCATCTGCCCCATCCGCTTGCTAGGGTGCCAATACTTGCCCGATAGCCTGCCCTATCCACGCGTAAGGCGCGATGCTGTCTCGGCCAACTGCTATCGTATCGATCCGCCAGCATACGTGTATCCGGGGTTCAGTTTGCAGCGCACAGCCGCGTCCATACCCTGCGCGACCCACTCGTCTTCAAAGCGTGATCCATTCGCGCCATACCTTACACCCATCTTGAACAAACCGCGCGTTTACGTCGCACCCAGCCCACCTTAGGAACCTGTCGCGCAAATCGCCCGCACACTTGAGGATACAAGGATGTACATGAAATGACTATGGTCATAATAGCGAGTTGCATTAAGAGGAAACATGGCGGTCGGAGACGAAGAAGGATAGCGCTCGACCTCCCTATATCGCATCGGCATTTGCCGACAAGGGATGATAATCGATTATTACTAAAAATCATCGGAAAATGATCTGTGGAAGAGTCAGTACGGGCATGAATGGGATGGAAAGACATCAATAGACGTACAAGTCTCCGTTGATAGAACCCTTCGCACTCATCTTGTCCTCTACGCGCCGCGCGAAGAAGTTTGTGACCCCTTTCGTGGAGATCATATTCATAAAGGCGAATGGATTGGAAGAATGGTATTGCTTCTCGTATCCAAGCGCCATTAGCAGGCGATCGGCCACGAACTCGATATACGACCCCATGAGGCCCGAGCTCATACCGATAAGCGATACAGGAATGGCTTCTATGCGGGGGTTAGATCGAGGATATGAAGGAGAGAAATAGACGGATGCTGACCACACAAGAACTCCTTTTCGATGTCGACAGACTCTCGCACAATACGATGTACGTCTATCGCAGGAGGGGTACCCGTCAACTTCCCAAAAAGGAGACAAGCGAACTCGGTGTGGAGGCCCTCGTCTCGAGAGATCCTCTCGTTGGAGTACGTGAGACCTGGCAGGAGACCACGCTTCTTGAGCCAAAATATTGACGCGAACGATCCAGAGAAGAAAATTCCTTCCGCACAAGCGAAAGCGACTAGTCTCATGGCAAAGGATGCCTGCTTGTCATCTATCCATCGATGGGCCCAATCCGCCTTCCTCTTCACGCTAGGGAAGATATCCATTGCGTCGAACAAGCTTGCGCGATGATCGGGGTCTCGGATATACGTCTCCAACAACCGAGAGTACACCTCGGAATGTATGTTCTCCGCCATAGTCTGAAACCCATAGAAGCAGCGCACTTCCGCTACCTGCACCTCCGAGGACAACCTCTCTACCAGGTTCTCGACGCCTATACCGCCAGAGCAAACGAAGAACGCTAGAACATACGTGACGAAATGGCGCTCGTCGGAGTTGAGCCGCTCAGACCAGTCAATATAATCCCGTCTGAGATCGACCTCCTCAGCCGTCCAGAACGACGCCTGTGACTGCTTGTACATATCCCAAATCTGCGATAATATGAGAATCACGATGTCATGAAGAAATAACGGAGAGTACGCACATCCGGATATCTGATAGGAAACAAGGTAAACCGCCTAGCGGTCTCAAGCAACAGCGGCTCGTAAACAGCTGCTTCGACGTCGGGCATGGACGAATTGCAAGCGGACAACAGTAGGTAGCCGATCAGCGCCGATATAGAAGGCACAGTAATATAGTTGAACGTACGAGTAACCGGAGGGCGGTGTAGGAGATATAGCGGCATGGAATGACGATGTATCGCGATAACGGGCATGGGAGCTTCATACGTAGATCCGTAAAGTGCCCCCTTAGCGCAGATCCCGCGATGCATGGTACACATTCCCACCGGTGTGGAGAACCCACCCTGCAAGGGCATACCGAGCATTAAGCTACATGTAGCAAGCGTAAGTACAGCAGTCGTCCTATAACAGGCACCAGAACCTGACAGAGATCACCATATAGCTCCCTGAACTAGAAACCTCACCATGCAGTCAACGATCACAGTAGAGACACAAAGCAGGGGGTCCAGCCACGCACACATCCTGTTACTAGAGGCGAGCAATACTCCAGTGCAACAAGTCATATACAACTAACACAGCGATTGTTCAGAACTGCATTGCATGCAGGACGGAAGTCATCGCGGCTCGTATGGGGATACTCGTGACACACACCGCCATCCATCAGCGCGGCGTGGTATCGACGTGGGACCGCGTACGCCGCAGGATGCAGGGGCTGACAATTGCACGCAACGAGAATCTATGCGGTAAGCGAAACCATAAAATCCATCCGATGACTCTTTCGCTGACCGGCACTAAGTTAGGCACCGAGTATCACACCCCGGGTACCAGTAGGTGGCCGCACTTCGATAGGGTTACAAGGAGACGCGCGCGTCGGTTATAAGAAGTAGGAAAGGAGAACCATGAAGTATGTACAGTGCACGCAATTCCCACCTACACGCCAATCACGATCATGAACTGTGTATACTCGGACGTATCTGCGCGTAAAGATCAGCAGAAATCCGATAATACTACAAAATGGATGTACCGACACGTACAATATGCACCGCAACCTGTGAGGGTCTATCAACCAGATAGGAACTAGAATAGCTGATGCCTGCGGCA
Organism: Peniophora sp. CONT; assembly: GCA_001632445.1. NCBI lineage: Eukaryota > Fungi > Basidiomycota > Agaricomycetes > Russulales > Peniophoraceae > Peniophora > Peniophora sp. CONT. The sequence continues at coordinate 126,227 of KV424555.1, forward strand.
GACAGCCTGCATGCATCTACTCCGTCTGATGCACAGCGGCATGCCCAGACCATAGTAAGCGGCGCCTGTGAATAGAGCAACCGACGAAACTGATCAACGAGCCCAGTGACGCGTCAGCGTACGTCGCTTGGTATTGCAATAAGAGGCGCAACAAACAGGTGTACAGTATGGAGCACGAGTAGATGGGCAGAGCGACAAGTGTTCCGTAATCCTGGTGGTGGTAGGAGAGAGACGGGCGAAAGTCAGAGCGCTTACACCATCACAATAATCACATGCGAGGGTCAAACAAGAATCAGGCCCGGCGTTGAATGGGCTCTCTCCTGATCATTGGGTCATGCCAGCTACTCAACAGCCGACGGTCAAGAGCGTGATGCACTGCCAAACGAAATGCTCTATCGTGAATAGCAGCGGCCGGACGTCTGAGGCCAAGTGGTTAACATCCATTTAGCGAAGGAAAGTCGGTATCATCGTCGCCAACGGACGGGACATACTCGTCACCGATGCGAGTCGAAAGAACCCATCTTAGCAGGTACACGTCCTATATGGGTAGTCATACGTACTGGGAACAGAGAGCACCGTCCTAAGCATTGCCATCGGTTCACGCTTATCGGCCCGATGATCCGTTGCAGTGGCTATAAGTTCACGACGACGTAGACGGACCTATGCGGTGAACGTGTCCCCTCCACAGGTACGAAATCCTCGCATTCGCGTGCACTACACCCTCTTACGCTCTACAGGCAAACGACTATTATCATCTATGCCGGCTACGCGTTACCGGTTATATACCCATCATGTGCGGCGTGCCAGTCTTCTGCACGACGACTTTACCTTTGTTCAGGAGGACTATCTCCTCTCGGTATTTTCACGCTATGCGTGTCTCTACAACACCCGCTCCGTGACACAGCAGTACGAGCACGTACGCCGATTCTCCCAGGACATCTGTGTCAAATTCAGACGACGGTTTGGAGTACCAGAAGGATGGGACCTCGAGCACCTCCAAAATGTAAGATATCCCGCAAGGAGGTCCATCCGATATGCTCACTATCACTTAGGTGATTGGCTGGTGGCTCGCAAATCTGCGTTACACACTTGCGGGTCATATTCGCCGGCAAGCATGCGATGGCTGTGAGCCAGAAACCGTTGGGATGGACGATTTCGACCCCGATGACTACATAGTAGTCCGTGTTACGCATCGAGTACAGATGTTGATTCGTCAAAGGTAGCTGCACGGTACAAAATTATATATATACGCCTCCCGATAGAAAGCCTCCCAATCCGCAATGCTGACCGACCGGTCAGCTACTTCCTTCCGATCTGCGAAGAGGGCAATCGGAGACGAAAGTTTGTATGTCGGACAAGGAGGCTTCCGCAAGGCCACAGGCTCGCGACACGTCGTACATGTGTACGAGACCCGATGGTTGTTGGAAGTCGACGGCCTGCTGCTGAGCTTACGATACCAGCTCACGCTACATTGTGCTCATTACGAGTGCCCACATGGAAACCTACGATGACTTCAGCAGATATCGCGAGACCTCAGACGGAAACGCACATACGTATGCAGCTCCTTACGGAAAGAAAAGCAAGAGCCACGCTTCTTGGATCTTTACCTTCGCAACCTGCCGTAGGTTAGAAAGAGGCTTTCGTTCCAGATCTCAATATGCGAACATCAGCGGCAGATAGATCAGCGTCGTGATCCGTCCGCTCGTGTATCAAGTACAAATGTCACAAATTGCGCTCGAACTGCAATACCTCACCTTCAATGTGAAAGGACTCCGGCGCATTCTTCACGGCACCCAGCTCCGCTCGCGATGCATATCGCTTAGATTCAAGCCGAGTGCTGGACGCGCGCAGCTCCTGCACATGTACAAGCAAGTCTTCGAGACGCTAGGAAATCAACTCGGGCACCGGTGAGGTGTACCGTCACCCGCAAGGGATAAGAATTTCGCCTACGCGGCCTCCCACGAGCTGGATACGGCCATGTAGCCTATTCCGACTCTGGCCGCTGGGTCGGCGACGGCTCAGCGCGAGCAGTAGACGACTCCAACGGACCGCCTCCGAAGCTTTGAGCCGATTGCCACCTCGTTGACCGAATGAGTCACAGCCTCGGCACCGTTCACCTGTAGAGGACGTCCAAACACTACCCGAGTACAAAACATAAAAAAAAGGTGTAACGTACGACCGGAAGCGGACATTCGAAGACCTGATCAGAGGAAAGATGGGAGTACAGGTTCAAGCCGAGTATCCCGGACTGATTGTACTAACGCACACACACATGAGAGATTACAACTTTGACGTATAGCACAGGCCAGAACAAAGAAACTCAAACGCGCTGGCACGACTCCACGTACTGAACAGACGACGGTATGCAAGAAGCAAGCAAGATCCAGAAAACCAACCGGCGCGACAACGCACGTGGACCGGACCGCAAAGTCCGACCGTCAAGGGGGATTGCAGGATGTGCATCTTCGGTTCATCCTCCCACTTTGCCTGTATATATCCAACAGCTCAGACCGCACATACACGCCAACTACAGCATAAGGACACAGCTGCTATGCGCACACCAAGGCGCATCGATCACGACGCTCACGCCGGTCGGCTGGCACCTACGACATAGATCCACGGCTACCAGATACAGAATATACTCGATGATCCTCATCACAGTTCTACGATACGAACAGACGCGTTTTGAAAGGCGATGGCATGAATTACAGGAGAAGGAATACGACATTGAGGAGAGCATGTGATACAGAAGCCAGAATGTTTTCCAGGTGAGTCCCGTCTTAGTCGTACATGTTGTCGCTGCGGGCATCTGAATCATCGAGTCTTAGACGTTTGAACTGCTGGGACACGAAATCCGCCTGACCTCGCCGCCTATCGTCAGCTGCACGTCGACGAGAGCCTGCGGCCTCTTGCACAGCCCTTGCCTCCAATTCCCTCGCTTTACGCGCTCGCTGTTGTATGAACTATGGATAGGTGAGCGTCAGGCTATGGGTAGGAAGTCAAAATACTAACTAGAGGGCCCAGTTTGGACAGCACAACCACATTCCTCACGCTAGGGCGGAACTTCCACACGGCTGTATCGCCGGCAAACGGATCGTGTTGACCAGGACGCCGGTCGGCATGCTGTCTCCGACCGCGATGAACGCCGCGTATGACAAATGTGGTACAAACGAGTTGTCCGGGTACGATAGTATCGCCTGGTGTTGCCCTAGCAGGAGCGAGTCAGTACATTTAGCGACAGACCCCTACCAATCGAAGACTACGCACCTGCCACCTCCCTGCTTTCCATTTATAGTGGTGTCAGAGAACTCGACCAGGTTGTGCTCCGCGAAACAAAGATACTTGTTGCGCCTGAGAATATCTGCTATGACGCCGTTGCGATCGAATGCGCGCGGGACACCACCAGCCAGCTCCCGCAACCCTATGGTATCGTTAGACTCCGCTATCGCACCGTCGCGGTCTGCACCGGCCATGTCCTTGCGGCGCGTGAATATAGGTGTCGACAAGAAAAGCTCTACGGGGTGGTTGCCGTCGGCTTGCTCGGGCGTGTCAACCGACCAAGGTACTTGTTCGTACGGTTTGAAGATCCGCAGCGCGGAGGCAGTCGACATGTGCTGGAAGATATTGTTCATACCAGCGACGGAACGTTTCCACTCGTCCGATGATGGTGGTGCCACCAATGCCATCGAGCTCGCAAGGTTCGCAGGAGCATGATACGCACCTATAAGAAGGTGAGATCGTATACGCACGGCATGAACGGAAATCACTAACGGTTTCTTATAGGAGGTAACGTAGCCATCTTCACGACCCCAATGACAAAGAACCGTACTTCATTTCCTGAGGGCCCGACGAAGTACACCGGACCTTCATCCGAATCATCCGACTGAACAATCAAAGAACTGCATACATCGTCGTCCGCGAAATGAGCAAGATTGTACGCCTCCGCGGCCGGGTCGAACGAAGCTGACGCAAGTTGATTTATAGCGGCTGAATACTGCGATGCTGCAAGAACCCAAATGATCAGCGGTTCTGAGGACGAGCGGCTCATAGCTGGACACACCACAGCGAGGATCACAGAGTAAGGAAAACAACGCAGCCTGTTCGTCGAAGTCGTCGCCCATGGCCACTATACCGAATCAACAGTCTATACCTCCAATACGATGAAGGCCATACTGTTATACCAGAACGGACCCGCACACGGAGCTTGTACGAGGGACCAACAATTCCGATCTTCAAGGTAACGCGCCTACGTCATTTTCGCTCCGCATCCCACATACGATGGGCTCGGCTTTCCAGAAGGTAAATCCATGCTATCCAGCAATGAAGGTCCGGCATAAACACACTACCGATCGGTCGTCACAGTGGACGTGAGATAAACAGCAGGGTTCTGATAGACCAACCGACCTTCCGCCGCGTTCGACGCCTATACCACAAGGAGCAGGATACGCTTGCGGCGTAGACTATGCATAAATGGGTTTAGGGCGACGAGAAGGAGCCGCTCATACGGCAGACTACTCGAATACACACAGCGCCGGTACACATCAGCATACTTGGCAACACGGCGTCTTGGACGGATAGCTAAATGCGGGTAAGTTAGACGAAAATAGTCATACCCGTTGCACTGATAGTCCTAGACGGCCTCAATCGCCCTTCATTCGACTGTAGGTGACTAACCATCGTCCCTTACATTGTGCATCGATGGGTCACGATGGTGCGAGCTTCTATACCAGTCCATTGTAAGGAACTTTCCCTTTCTTTTCGCTTTTCGACTCGCATATGCTTCCACATGACCGTGTATCTCATGTGACCGTGTTTGTCTTGTGATTTTGGACCTCGGACTTGATTATCTCGTTACGATTACATACGACACGGGTTTTCCGTCTCTTACTATACAATCATTACCTCATGACACGGGTTTTCCTTGTTTTACTAAGACTCTTGACCTACGCGTCGACTAAAGGCTCATTCCCCATTCGCCAGTCAACGCGACCCACTCTCTTGATCCTATAACCCACCTTGTTGATCCTTTGGCTTGCTCCTGTATATAAACCCTCATCTAAGAGCCTTACGCTCCCCATAATTGAGATC